>JAMQGT020014545.1:0-74389 GCA_024447675.2 Pterophyllum scalare
AAGGCCTTTTTAAGGTCATACCACAACATCTCAATAGGATTCAGGTCAGGACTTTGGCTAGGCCACTCCAAAGTCTTCATTTTGTTTTTCTTCAGCCATTCAGTGGTGGACTTGCTGGTGTGTTTAGGATCATTGTCCTGCTGCAGAACCCAAGTTCGTTTCAGCTTGAGTACACGAACAGATGGTCGGACATTCTCCTTCAGGATCTCTTGGTAGACAGCAGAATTCATAGTTCCATTTATCACAGCAAGTCTTCCAGGTCCTGACGCAGCCCCAAAACAGCCCCAGACCATCACACTACCACCACCATATTTTACTGCTGGTATAATGTTCTTTTTCTGAAATGCAGTGTTCCTTTTACGCCAGATGTAATGGGACACACACCTTCCAAAGAGTTCCACTTTTGTCTCATCGGTCCACAGAATGTTTTCCCAAAAGTCTTGGGGATCATCAAGATGTGTTTTGGAAAAATTGAGACGAGCTTTAATGTTCTTTTTGCTCAGCAGTGGTTTTCTCCTTGGAACTCTGCCATGCAGGCCATTTTTGCCCAGTCTTTTTCTGATGGTGGAGGCATGAACGCTGACCTTAACTGAGGCAAGTGAGGCCTGCAGTTCTTTGGACGTTGTTGTGGGGTCTTTTGTGACCTCTTGGATGAGTCGTCGCTGCGCTCTTGGGGTAATTTTGGGCGGCCGGCCACTCCTGGGAAGGTTCACCACTGTTCCATGTCTTCACCATTTGTGGATGATGGCTCTCACTGTGGTTCACTGGATTCCCAAAGCTTTGGAAATGGCTTTATAACCCTTTCCAGACTGATATATCTCAATTACTTTCTTTCACAATTGTTCCTGAATTTCTTTGGATCTCGGCATGATGTGTAGCTTTTAAGGATCTTCTGGTGGACCTTACTGTGTCAGGCAGCTCCTATTTAAGTGATGTCTTGATTGAGAACAGGTGTGGCAATAATCAGGCCTGGGTGTGGCTAGAGAAATTGAACTCAGGTGTGAAAAACCATAGTTATAGTATGTTTTAACAAGGGGGGCAATCACTTTTTCACACAGGGCCATGATGGTTTGGATTTTTTTTCACCTTTAATAATAAACACCTTCATTTACAAATTGCATTTTGTGTTTACTTGTGTTGTCCTTGACTATTGTTTAAATTGGTTTGATGTTCCGAAACACTTAAGTGTGACAAACATGCAAAAAAACAGGAAATGAGGAAGGGGGCAAACACTTTTTCACACCACTGTATCTGTGCTTACCAGTGGTGTTGATGTTGCAGTTGCTGGTGTTGCTGTTGATTGCTGGTTATGATGCTTTACTAGGGTTGCAAGAAATAGGTATTTTGATATATTAATATTTCAAGGTCAGATAACCCACAACAGCTGATTGATATTTATATGTGAAATCTGCATAACATCATTATACAATGAATTATCCACACAGTGAAAGTAATGTGCTGGGAGAGAACTGTTCTGATAATGTTTGATGTTACCTGGGATCACTGTCAGGTGCACAGCTGGTTCATTGTTACACAGGTATTTTCCAGAGTCTGGTGCAGCAGGCCTCAGAATGACCATCTGCCTCCATCTCACCCTATCCCAGCATCCTCCTGCCACACCCATCCTCTGCATGTGCTACTTCACTACATCCATAAATCAACCATGAGGTCTTCCTCCATTCATTCTGCCTGGGAGCTCCATCTTCAGCATCCTTTGTTCAGTATGCCCACTCTCCCTCCTCTACTCCATCTCAGCCTCTCTGACTCTGAGCTGTCCCTCTGATGCACTCATTCCTAATCCTGTCCATCCTGCTCACTCCCAATGAAGCTCTGAACATCTTCATCTCTGCCACCTCCAGCTTGGCCTCCTGTTTTTTTGTCGTCCATCACAGCGGGGCTCACTACCACCTTGTAAACCTTCCATTTCACTCTTGTTGCTCTCTTTCTGTCACGGATCACTCCGGATACTCGTCTCCACCCACTCCACCCTGACCGGACTAAAATGTACCGCAATAAAGCTCCCCTGTAAATTTTTGCCAAAGTCAACCTTGGAACCTTGAATAAATTTACTGTTTGCAGTTTTATTCTGCTTTTATTTTTGACATACTGTTTCTCATTTATTAGATCTCTCACCTTTGAGGCAGTAATAGATGTTCATCCTCATCTTCGTACAGAAATGATTCGGAATAACATCAGATCTTAAGTGTAGGCTGGTAACAGGAAGTTACAACAAATCTGCACTCATGGACACACTTTTTTTTTTAATATTACACAGTAATATATATATTTTAATTGGTAGTTGTCAACATACAGTCAAATCATTATAGATACACCAGGCTATGACTTTTTACTGTGAGCCAACACTCACTGAAATCCAGGGCAAGGTAAAATAAACATAACAGTCAGACTAATGATCCCAACACAGCAGCATTTGACAGTCACCCAAAGTAACACAGAAGCCTTTATCAAATAAATCAAGTGGTGCAGATATACAATGTGAGTCATGAACAACACAATTACAGTCAGCTGTGTGACTGCTTGCTCTGTAACTGGATGATGATGAATGCTGATCCCAGTTCAGCTGTTACTGCTCTTGTTTCTGTGTGATGGAGGATCAGAGATCATTTCCTGCTTCTGCTGCATTTTGCTTCTGTATCTGTATCTGCAGAGCTGCAAAAGACCAAAGAAACATGGAGATTATGGACAATGATTACTCATACCCCACTTTATCATCTATTTTACTCAAAATGGGACCATTATTTACAAATTTAACACATACTGTAATACTTAGACTTTAAAGTAGCAACTGAGACCATAAAGTCATAGGGAAACTATTTACTGAAGTATTTGTTAAAGTGAGATACATTTCTCTTTGCAACCAAGGGGCTCGCCCCTGCTGGTAAAAGAAGCTTTGTTTACAGGGAGATCCATCAGTCCAAACCTGCACATGTTCAACCAGACAAACATTTTCACTAAAGCTGGAATATTTGAAAACAGTCAAGATCAGTGCACAGTGACTCTTTGAGGTGATCCACCTTTTCTCCAGGTAACAACAGTGATGCTGATCATGATGATTAAGCAGAGCAGTCCAATCACTGTACGGACAGGCATGTACCGCAGGCAAGCAGAAGCTGGAAGACAAAGAAACATCTAGAATCAGACCCTCATCCACCACCAGCTACAGTCACTGATCACTCTGTGACCACTTTTTTGTTGTCATACCGTGGCATTCCTCTGCTGCTGTTGTTTGCTTGGTTGGGGATGGTGGTGGAGGTGGAGGTGATGTCTGGTTTTGCATTTCCTTTTCTGTGTTTAAAGTAACAAATTAAATAAAGAAGTTTTTTTTAAAAAAAAAAAACCTTCACCTTATTTGAAAATGCATGGAACGAAAGCAACATGACAATAAGGTGACAACAACAGTGACAACACAACCTGCATAACAAAAAAAATCTGGCATCACAACTGAAGGGGTTTGTTTGGAATTATCATGTCATCTGTATCCTCTAAATCTGGTTCATCTGCTTCTTGAAGAAAGCTCACTTTTTGTGTGACGTTGGTCGACATACGTCGGATCTTTACTCAGACTTTATTTTTGTTGCACTTTATCTCTTTTTTTGTTGTTTGTTTTTGTCAAGTACTGATGGATCCTTCTGTGGGGAGAAGAGCTTTTATTATTGAAACTGAACAAATCTGGAAGACACCAGCCTATTCCATAATAAAGAGGTGTTTTCATGTTTGCGGTGCTGGTGCAAAGGTGGAGGCTTGGAAGTAGAGATATTAGACTTTTCTGCCAACAGTCATCATGGGTAAAAACTGCAGAATTCTCACAATTTACAGCACTTGAATACAGCACAACCACTGAGGGAGCTGAGAAAACTGAACTCTGCAGAAGAGGTGAGGTAAAAAATCTACCCTGTTTAAAAATGGCTGAAGGGCTCATCCAGATTAAATGCTTTGCAATTTAGAAAAATCCAAAGCCTTAAAAACAAAACAGGAAATCAATATCTGATTTTAAACTAATACAGTGTTTAAAGTCAGTGTAGAAAAGTGTGCTGCTCATGTGTTGTCATTGATCAGTGGCTTTTGTTTTTCTATTCTCTTTCATTTCAGGGGGTTGGCAGGCTGGTTTCTTCTACTCTGTAGGAGGGGGGCTGGAGGCTGTCTTACGGAGGCTCTGCACACCTGTAGCGAGTTCATTCATCTCTATGGTATTTAAGGGGTTGCTCTGCCCTCCTGTCCTTCCCAGAGTGTGAAACCGTAAATCCGTGAAACCTCCTTGCTTCTCAGCCTGCCTGCCCTCCTGGAGGAAACGTCACACTGGCCTCTCCCTCCGGACTGTTTTTCATACTACTCCCAACGTAAGCCTCCCCCTCCGCTACCTCCCCATGTACCTGCTGTACGTGGCTGTAGCTCAGGAGGTAGAGCAGGTCACCTACTGATCGGAAGGTCAGCGGTTCAATGCGTGCCAAGATACTGATGTGTGAATGTTAGATAATAAAAAGCACTTAGCTTGGATAATCATGGAACTTGTATGAATGGGTAAATGTAAACATGTTGTGTAAGCACTTTGAGTGCTCAGAGAGAGTAGAAAAGTGCTATATAAGATCTAGTCCATTTACTCCAGCCCCTAACGCATCTCTCCCTCGCCCCTCAGCGTTTATGCACCCTCCTGCAGCTTGCTAGGATTTGGAACACAGCTTTAGGAAAACCCCAGAGAGCCATCCCCGTTTCTTGTGTTTTTGCTTGTTACAGTAAATTGCTTATCTCAATATTGCCCTGCATATGTCCGTGTCTGCACTTGGGTTCATCTGCGGAGAGATGATCTCCGCAGGTCTCACTGACAGAGCTGTAATTTAATGGAAAGCAACTGTGTTCTCCATTAAATTACAGCTAACCCTGTTTTCAGCCTCATTCTTTCAGCTGCTCATGCTAGAACAAACTAATTTCAAACTACACTGACTTACAGATTTTAAGCTATTTAAGGTCAACAAACACTACAATTTAGATGGGTTCTGTTTTGGGATTAAATCACTGTACTGAGATGTATAGAACAATACAACCGCTTGCAGCCAGCAGAAAAATGATAATGTTCCTCCTAAGAATGTTTCAGTTCAGTTTTATTTATACCGCGTTGAATCACAACAAACAGTTGCCTTAACACGCTTTATATTGTAAGGTAAAGATGCTACAATAATACAGAGAAAACCTTTTACATGTAATTCCGTGTTATTCCATTTCCATGTAAACAGAAATGGTGGCACCTGCACTTGCACACTATGGTTGCGGCTCCTATATCAACACCGCCAACTTGTGGCCTGGCAATAGGAACTACAGTATTTTCAGGGTCTTGCGTTTCCATGTAAACAGAGATGATTTCTGAAACGTTCCCGTGTGAGTGCGCTAATTTCCAAAAATGAAAGTGGCAAAATGACACAGTTTCACTGAAAATGCTCTCATGTAAATGGGCCCTTAGACACATTCACTGTTTGCAGTTTGATGGTTTCATTCTGCTTTTGACTTCCTGTCTCTCACCTCTGTCAGGTCTCCCTCTTTTGGTCACAGTCAGATAAGCGGCTGGTTTTCCATCACAGTAGTACAGGCCAGAGTCGGCAGGCTCAGCTTCTCTTATGATCAACGTTTGGTTCTCAGTGGAAACTTGAATCCTTCCTTGTTGTATTTCAGCAGTATCTTTGCTCCATGTCAGAACACCTGATTCTCCAACATCATGAGGACATTTCAGATTGATGCTGTTCCCCTCTTCAACACTGTGTATCATCGTTGCTGTGAATAACCAAAGAGTGTAGTAATTAAAACCAGAAGATTCATTCATGGCTAACTGGAATAATAAAATCTCAAACCATTTATCAGCACTGAAATTCTTCCTTCTGTATGCCAGAACAATCAAGTAGCATTAAATTTTATTGAACTCAGACTTGATTACTGAACTTAACGGAGTCACTTGACATTAATGTGTGCCCACTGCATCTGACGGTTTGTGAGATTTTGACTGAAATATGATTTTGAAACATGTTTGATCTTTGATGTGGTGTATAGATGAAGAACCTTACAATTTTTCTTTAAAAGAAGCTGTTAGACTACAGTAAATGGCCTAGTTTTTATATAGCACTTTTCTACTCTCGCCGAGCACTCAAAGCGCTTATACAACATGTTTGCATTTACCCTTTTTCACACACACATTCATACAAAAACTATTTCAAAGTGCTTTCTGTCTAACATTCACAGACAGTTGCATTGGAGAGCAACTTAAGGTTCGAGATGAGGCCCAATGATATTTTGGCATGCAGACAGGAGCAGCCAGGAATTGAACCAGCAACCTTCTGATTCAGATGAGCTGCACTACTATTTGTTCAGCCAATCAAACAAGACTGTGCCTTAAACTTAATTTCTAATTAAAGTTAAAAAAGCATTTCATTAACTATACAGATTTTTTTAAAGATTTTTTTAAAAATTTTTTTTATAGCTGTATGATTTTTAAACAGGAAGAAAAGCAGGTTAATTTTGATAAAGTTTGATGTTACCTGATGGGATCACTGTCAGCTCCACGGCTGCTTCACTGTTACAGAAGTATCTCCTGAGTCTGAGACAGAAGCTCTGAGAATGATCAGTGAACAGTCTGCCCGTGAATTGTATCGTCTGCCTGGATCACTGATGTGTTTTTTGTGTCCGTCACCATCAACTGTAAGTATGTTAACTTTCCTTCCTTCACTCTCTCTTGCTCCATGTCACTTTAACCCCCACAGATTGAGGACAGGGCAGGATGACCTCCTCCTTCTCCTTAAATACTTTACGGGTTAAACCTGCAAAACAAACAGCATGTTTCAAAATCATATTTCAGTCAGAATGCAGATGTACATGACTGATTAATGTTTCAATAATGAAACTTTTTATCAGGACTGAAAAGTGCTGATAAAAAGTTTGCACAACCATGATTTATGTATAGAAATAAAAATTACAGACAGCACATTGTCTCTTTCCAAACTGATCAGATTCTCTGTGATGCTTATCTGTATGATGTGGATGTACAGCTGTAAGATTTAAATCAGTGTTCCATGTGATCATGATTTCTCAAAGCTTTGATCAGGAAATGTTAATTTCTTTATCATAGTTGAAATGTTGGAGTTGTGTTTGCCAAACAAAATCAAGATAACAACAAAACAAAACACACAAAATAATGAATCATGTCATCTGGAAAATACAAGATGGAGAATTATATGACAGAAATCCGCTGTCAGTAAGAAAAACACCTGAAGCCTCTGACAGTTTGAAATTTCAGACCATTTGCTGCTTCCTGAGATCATGTGACTGATTTCAGGAGCCACAGTGGTCCACATTAAAAAAATAATTAATATAGAATAATATAGAACACTAATAAATCTTATGAACTTAAATGTAACCACAGCTTGTACAAGAACACTGTAAGATATTTTAATTAAATTAGTATGAACAGTGTTCCTAGTTTCAGTTTTCCTCTTCAGACACAATCAAACCCAAAAAAGATTTAAATCCTACTTCCGCTCCAGCTCGGTCTGTCCAGCTGTGCCATAACTTCAATATTTAATATGAAATAAGCTCAAACTTTAACACCACAAAATGCTGTTAATTAAAAAAAAAAAAAGTTGCCTAAATAAATGTTCCACTATGGTAGACTCCTGCAGATCAAACACAAATTAGTCTGCTTTGATGATTTTACTGCTTTATGGAGTGTCGCCCTCTTTAGATACACCTGCTAAAAGTCTGCACAGAGAGACCGCGGGTACAGGCAGGGAGAGACGCTGTTCATTCACTGCAGACTTTCCAGTCTGAAAGTTAAGAAATGAGTGAAAACACCCTGTACAGGGTGCACCCCACCTCTTGGGGTGGCTGTGGCTCAGGAGTTAGAGCAGGTCACCCACTTATCAGAAGGTTGGTGGTTTGATTCTGGGCTGCCTGCCTAATTATCCTTGGGCAAGATACTGAACTCCAAGTTGCTCTCTGACACAAGCATAGGAGTGTGAATGTTAGACAGTACAAAGAACTTAGCTTAGTTACACATAGAAGTGCTTGTATGGATGGGTGAATGCAAACATGTTGTATAAATGCTTTGAGTGCTCAGATAGAGTAGAAGAGCACTATATGAGAACTAGTCCTTTTTGCCCTATGGTAGCTGGGATAGCATCCTCCATCCGGTTCATTATTTTTGGTTTACTTAACAGTTTTCACTCGGAAACAGTGGCACGTTTTGACTTAAAGCTGGAATGAAACTGGTCCTGATAATCACTGTTGGATAAATTCTAAAATTATCAAAACACCAGGTGCACATGATTGGTCTGGTGTAATAAAGAAAAAAAAGTTTATTCCTGCAAGATGAGAGATGGTTACAGTTTGCGTGGGCAATCAGAAGCGCTCTAGTGAATGATTCTCTAAGCTCCATATTTATACACACCAAAAGGAGAAAGAGGAAGTACCTGAAACATTTTGAACCATCTGGTGCATCCAGACAAATAAGGAAACCAGACATGGGAAGAGGATGAAAATCAGACATACTCATAACACCTTTTATCAACTCTCGGTAACAAGGTACACAGTATGAAATTCAGATACAGTGGTGTGAAAAAGTGTTTGCCCCCTTCCTCATTTCCTGTTTTTTTGCATGTTTGTCACACTTAAGTGTTTCGGAACATCAAACCAATTTAAACAATAGTCAAGGACAACACAAGTAAACACAAAATGCAATTTGTAAATGAAGGTGTTTATTATTAAAGGTGAAAAAAAATCCAAACCATCATGGCCCTGTGTGAAAAAGTGATTGCCCCCCTTGTTAAAACATACTATAACTGTGGTTTTTCACACCTGAGTTCAATTTCTCTAGCCACACCCAGGCCTGATTATTGCCACACCTGTTCTCAATCAAGACATCACTTAAATAGGAGCTGCCTGACACAGTAAGGTCCACCAGAAGATCCTTAAAAGCTACACATCATGCCGAGATCCAAAGAAAATCAGGAACAATTGCGAAAGAAAGTAATTGAGATATATCAGTCTGGAAAGGGTTATAAAGCCATTTCCAAAGCTTTGGGAATCCAGCGAACCACAGTGAGAGCCATTATCCACAAATGGCGAAGACATGGAACAGTGGTGAACCTTCCCAGGAGTGGCCGGCCGCCCAAAATTACCCCAAGAGCGCAGCGACGACTCATCCAAGAGGTCAGAAAAGACCCCACAACAACGTCCAAAGAACTGCAGGCCTCACTTGCCTCAGTTAAGGTCAGCGTTCATGCCTCCACCATCAGAAAAAGACTGGGCAAAAATGGCCTGCATGGCAGAGTTCCAAGGAGAAAACCACTGCTGAGCAAAACAAACATTAAAGCTCGTGCTTTAATGTTTAAATTGATTTTTTTTCACCTTTAATAATAAACACCTTCATTTACAAATTGCATTTTGTGTTTACTTGTGTTGTCCTTGACTATTGTTTAAATTGGTTTGATGTTCCGAAACACTTAAGTGTGACAAACATGCAAAAAAAAACAGGAAATGAGGAAGGGGGCAAACACTTTTTCACACCACTGTAAAGGTCAGAGTGATACTAGACTGTGGTTAACTTTTGTCCTCACACTCTCATTCTCTGTAAGGTTTAGTGAGGTCATACAAAGTTTTCTTCCTCCTCACGTAGGCATCTCTCTGTTCATAAGTAATGCAATTCATACAAGTAATTTGGACAAACAAGATCATTATATTTTTCCCAACATTCACCCACACAGTGTGACTGCTAACCTCTACTGTAACAGGAGCTCTGGGCTGTACATATGTTGACAAACGGCCTTGATAGACTGGGATCAGGAACGCTGAAAATGAAGTTAATTTTTGATTGGACTGCAGAGTGGATCAAGATGCAGCACCAAAAACAGTGGGCGATAAATTTTTATCCCCGCGGGAACGAAAACACAATTCAATCATAAAATACATTTGAGCATAAAGTTGGAAGTTTCTCACCTGCTGTGACATTAGAGCTCAAAGTCCAGGCTATCAGGCAGCAGTAGATGTTCACCCTCATCCTGACTCTCACTGAAGTGTCTGAACACAGAACAGGGAAGTCAGTGTCCTCTGTGAGCCCGCCTTTTCCTCCTCAAATATAAGTTTTTTTTTCTTCTGGCTAATGATGATTTATTATAATGCATTATTGTTGAGGGGAGGGGAGTGCTGTTCACACTCACCAGGCTGAGCTGCTGTCATAATCAGCAGCTTGTCTTTGGTGGAGTGATGGGTTTTATTTCAACATGTTTCCTTTCAGATGTAAGGTGGAGCCTTTCTTCCTTCACACTCTTTGCTCTGCATCACTCTGCCCTCCACAGGATAAAGACACTTTTGAACATGTGGAAATGTTCAATATAATAAAGGCAGCAGCAGATGTTCACCCTCAGACTAAAATACTTCAGTACACAGATTAACATCTGACCACTGGCAACAGGAACTCTGTTTTTTCTGTCTGACACCATCAATTCAAACTGCAGCTTCCATGAGCATCAGCTCTCTCACAGCTGCTGGTATCCAAACATTAAGTTTTCAGCACTGAATCTAAAAATAATAAATTGAGCAGAATTTTTAAAATTTGCATTATTTAAAAGAGAACAGAACCACATTAGTTTTTGGAATTAGGCATAACACCAGTTATACCAACATGCAGCTCTTAGTTGCAGCACAGAGTGCAGATAAAAAATTTTTTACTCAGTATAATAAAATGAAAAATAACCTTTGAAAGGCAGCACGGCCATGTCTAACCTTTGCATTAGCCATCAGGTTGGTGGCATCACTTCCTGATTTATTGATGCACCACTAACACTTCTGTTAATATGCTGCGTGGGGTGTGCTGCAAGTTAGAGACACGCTTTACAACTCTGATCTCTGAACGTTTGAGAAAACAGACAAACTCTGATGAAGTTTAATGTTACCTGATGGGATCCCTGAGAGCTCCACAGCTCTATTACTATTACTTTAGTATCTTCCAGAGTCTGAGAGAGCAGGTCCGAGAATGAGCAGTGATGTACGGTAGGTGGCTGCTTCTGTGGGGGCTGAAAACAGGAACTCAAGCAGAAACACACTCTTTGAACACGCCTCTGTGTCTTTTTGTGGTTATTAAATGCTGTTCCTTCCTTTTACATGACCATGATAGTATTTATTGTTAATAGCAAACAAGCACAAACTTTTTTTTGGCTCTGGAAAGTTTTACGAGTTTTATGAGTTTTACAAGTAGCAAAAACTTCCAGTAAGAAGATACAAACAACAGTGAAAGGTCCTTGAGCCCCAGGATAGTATCAGCTAAAACTAATTTTCAGCTAAACAAAAATACAAAATAAAATATAGTAAATATAAACATAAAAACAAAATAATGAATGAAACAACATATGGGCTAGTAAAGTTAATGAGCATCAGTGCTGGTTTTAGCCTGTTGCTTCACGGAGTCGGCTCTCTAGCAAAACAGAATCAGAGTTGATCAAGAACTCAAAATTTTCTCAGAGCATCAGAAATCCTCTTAAAGATTCGCCTGTTGTTCCATTCCAACAGCTTTCAAAAGGATCTGCAGGAAGTAGAAGGAAAAACTCTTCAAACCTTTTTTATGAAGGATTTATTCTTCAGTAGTGAACTTCAGCAAATGTACTGAATTTGGTAGTTTTTAAAATGTAATGATGTCATGACTAAGCAGTATGGTACTAAATGTGGATTCTCCCTAAACCTCCTCTGATAATCAGCACTCCAGCTCTTCATTTACATGTACATCTAATCATTTGTTATTGTCGAGTTGAATATGATATGTTTGTGTGTGACTGCATGATGAGGGTGCAGAGACAGAACACACAGACTGTAAAAGAGCAGGAAAACCAGGTGAGCAGATGGGCAGAGACTGGAAATTCAATTCATTTATATTAACAAAGCATCAAATCATCAAAGCATCAGACCATCAGTCTGATTCTCCTCCACTTGGGGCAGGAGCTTGTTCCCTGAGCCGGAGAGGGCACTCCACCCTTTTCCGGCTGAGTACCATGGCCTCAGACTTAGAGGTGCTGATTCTCATGCCAGCTGCATCACACTCGGCTGCGAACCGTTCCACTGCAAGCTGGAGGCTGCCACCTGACGAAGCCAACAGGACTACGTCATCTGCAAAAAGCAGAGACGAGACTCAGAGGCCACCAAAGGAGAAGCCTTCTGCCACATGGCTACGCTTAGAAATTTTGTCCAAGGGAAACAAGTCCACAGTACAGAGACTGAATGGCCCACATAGACCTTACCTGGGAGCCTGAGGAGTGTGATCCCTGAAAGCTGGAGCACACCCTCCGGTCTCTCTTCTTAAAGATGGGGACCACCACCCCAGTCTGCCAATCCAGTGGCACTGCCCCAGATCTCCATACGATGTTGCAGAGGCGTATAAACCAAGACAGCCCTACAACATACACAGCCTTCAGGAACTCAGGGCAAATCTTGTCCACCCCAGGAGCCCTGCCACCAAGGAGTTGTTTAACCCGCTGATAGGTTCAAATCATTCAAAATTAACAATGAACAAATACACCAACAGCCTTCTTAGTTTTACTTGCGCAAGGAGGAAAATCCCATCCTCTGAGCTCAGCTCCCGGGCCAAGGGACATGACCGTTCACTGTAAAAAGAGGAAGTGGTCTCCTACGGATCAACCTCCTTGTTCCGCTTTTATTTCAGACCTTCACAATAAAGTCACGTGGGTTACATAAAACTCAGTTTACAACATGCAATAAACAGCATTCTTGGCTCTTTCCTTACCATATATGGTAGTAAGCATTCTGTGGAATGTCTGTAAGTTACATTTGTATACGCAGCCTACGTGAGGGTCTGTGTCTTATATGTCTTATATATAAGAATGTGTATGAATGCATTTCCTGTAGACTTCAAAATAAAACAACAGTGTAATATAAAACTCATGAAAACAGAAGATATGATAATTCAATGTAAACAGAAGAAAGTTTACAGAATAATCCTAACACCCGCTCAGTGACCTCACCCCCAGTGATCGGTCATCCCCCTTGTCTCCAGACTCGCCTTCCACTACAGAAGGCATGTCAGTGGGATTCAGGAGGTCCTCAAAGTATTCCTTCCACCATCTGACTATAGCCTCAGTTGAAGTCAGCAGTACCCCACCCACACTATAAACAGTGTGAGTGGATCACCGCTTTCCCCTCCTGAGTCACCTGACGGTTTGTCAGAATTGCTTCAATGCTGTCTGAAAGTCTTTTTCCATAGCCTCACCGAACTCCTCCCACACCCAAGTTTTTGCTCCGGCCACTGCCCGAGCTGCGTTCCACTTGGCCTGCCAATACCTGTCAGCTGCCTCTGGAGTCCCATGGGCTAACCAATAGGACTCCTTCTTCAGCTTGATGGCTCCCTTCACCTCCGGTGACCACCATCTGGTTTGCGGGTTACCACCATGACAGGGACCAACCACCTTGCAGCACCTCCATTGTTGACTCTGAGCAGCAGCGTCAACAATGGAGGTGCAGGACCATGGTCCATTCGGCCTCAGTGTCCTCAGCCTCCCTTGGAATGCTGTCGAAGTTCTGCCCGAGTTGGGAATTGAAGATCTCGTGGACAGGTGCTTCTGCAAGGCTTCCCAGCGCACCCTCACAACACATTTAGGTGCACCAGGTCTCTCCAGCATCTTCCCCCACTACCTGATCCAACTCACCAGCAGGTGGTGATCAGTTGACAGCTCAGCTCCTCTCTTCACCTCTTCACATATGTCCAGAACATACGGCCGCAGATCTGGTGATGTGATTATAAAATCAATCATCAACCTGCAACCTAGGGTGTACTAGTGCCATGTGCACTTATGTTTGAACATGGTGTTCGTTATGGACAAACGGTGGTTTGCACAGAAGTCCATTACCAAGACACCATTTGGGTTCAGATCGGGCAGGCCGTTCCTCCCAATCACACCCCTTCAGGTCTCACTGTCATTGCCCACAGGAGTGTTGAAGTCTCCCAGCAAGACAATGGAGTTACCAAACGGAGAACCTTCAAGCACCCCGCCCAGCAACTCCAGAAAGGGTGGGTACTCTAGACTGTCGTACGGCGCACAAGCGCAAACAAGAGTCAGGATCCATTCCCCGGCCTGCAGGGAAACAACCCTCTCGTCCACCGGTGAAAACTCTGTCGTACAGGCAGCAAGCCGAGGGATATGAGAATGCTGTGGCTGTAGCTCAGGAGGTAGAGCAGGTCACCTACTGATAGTAAGGTCAGCGGTTCAATTCCTGTCTTCTCCAGGCTCTGTGCCAAAGTATCCTTGGGAAAGATACTGAACCCCAAGTTGCTGTCTAACACAAATGTTGTGTGTAAATGTGTTAGACAATAAAAGAGCTGAACTTATTTATATATGGAAGTGCTGGTGTGAATGGGTAAATGTGTTGTATAAGCACTTGTTCAATCCTCAGTCAGAGTAGAAAAAGCACTATATAAGAACTAGTCCATTTACCACACCACCTTTCACTGAGGGTAACTCCAGACTGGAACAGAATCCAGCCCCTTCCCAGAAGACTGGTTCCAGAGCCCAGGCCATGCGTTGAGGTAAGCTCAACTTTATCTAGCTCGTATCTCTCAACCTCATGCACTAGCACAGGCTCCTTCCCCACCAGAGATGTGACATTCCATGTCCCAATAGCCAGCTCGATAGCTGGGGATTCGTCTGCCAGGGCTTCCGCCCTTGGCCCCTGCCCGACACACACTGCACCTGGCGCCTCCTGTGGGTGGTGGACCTACAGGAGGGCGGGCCCATGTAACCTCTTAGGGCTGCTCCCGGCCAGGCACCATGGGCTAATGCCCAGCCACCAGACACTCTCCCTCGAGCTACCTCCCCAGGCCTGGTTCCAGGGTGGGGCCCAGGTAACCCTATCCCGGGCAGGGTAAACTGTTCCCTCGTTCTTATAGACATAGGAGTCTTCTAAACCTACTTTGTCTGGAGCCTCACCCAGGACCAATTTGCCATAGGAGACCCTACCAGGGGGACAAGCCCCCGGACAACATAGCTCCTAGGATCACTGGGGCACTCAAACCCCTCCATCACGATAAGGTGGCAATTCACGGAGGAGTATATTATTCATTTCCTCATAAAATAATTTGTGGGATAAAACTCTTTGTACTAAATGTAATTAATTAACTATTGTTACACTGTGAATATATTCACTGCAATATATGTCCGACAATATGATTAGTTGATGATGATTAGTTAATATACATTTTGCTTGGATCTTATTGTCATGGTCCTGGGTTTATGACCCAGCATTTTTAATTTGGTTCCTATCTCCCCATGTTTGCTTGTTAGTCTTCTTGGATGGGTGTTCTGTTAACTGTAATTTCCCCATTGTGGGATTAATAAAGCATCAGTCATTTATTTAAGGTTACTGTTTGACTCCCAGTTTATTGTCCTTTTGCAGTTTTGAGTTTTTGTCTTTTTAGGTAATTCCTGGTTCATTTCAGTGTTTATATCCTTAGGCTTCTTAGTTTCGTTTTCTGAGTTCTGTTCTTGGCAATTGTTCACTTTCTATTTAATCCTGTTTCAGTTGTCAGGCTTCCTGTTTTCCCAGGTCTGTTTGGTGTTTTATTGTTTCTGGTTTGTTCTCTCGTTAAGTGGATTTAGTCCTGGTCGCTGTTCCTTGTGCTGTAGTTTAAGTCCTCCTCTTGTGTCTTGTTACCTGGTGTGATTTTTGTTCCTGTAGTGTAGGTGTTGCAGGTCCTCAGTGTGTCTGCTTCCCTGTGTTGTGTCAAGTCTGTTTCCATGTCTATTTCCTGTTTTACTTTGACAGTTCTTTTTATCATTGTGTTGAGTTTTGCTTCCTTTGGTCTTGTTCAGCTGAGCTCCCTGGTGTGTCCTATCTCCCAATCACCTTGTGTATATATTATCGGTGTCCTTGTCATCTCACTTAGATAGTGTGTTTCCTGGTTCTGAGTTTCCCTGAGAATTTCTAGTTGTTGACTTATTAGCTCCAGTTGAGCTTTCCTAGTTTCCTTGTACCTGATCTGCATCCAGCTGCACATCAGTGTGTTTGGGTCCTTATCCTGTCTCCCACACTGCTGAATCATGACACTTGTATGTCAGGGCTGTTGAATATTTACAAGTGTGGCAAGACTGATGTCTGAATGTGGCGAGACCGATGTCGCTTAAAGAGCCGGCCACTCAGTGGTGGGAGTGACGGTATATAAACGGCACCTCTACCTGTCTCCCCTTCATGCTCAGCTGATTGTCGCTTCCGGTCTCAGTCTCAGCAGTGTAGCAGAGCTGTTTGCTCTTGGCACCCGTATAGGCTGCGTTAAGCAGATGTCCTGCTGCGGTGAGTGTTTCCTCTCTTTTTTGTGCCTAATGAATGTGTTTCTGAGGCTAACGCTGGTATGGTCATAGGTAAACGTCAGCTAGCTGGTTTGCATCGCATTCCTTTCGGCGGATGCATGAGCCTGGTTGGAATTAGGTGAGTTTTCAACTAGTCATCCTAAGCGTATCACCATTGGCTGCCATGTAATTTAATGTTTATTGACTGCAGCGTTCTCCAGCTGCCTTACCTCTGGCGACAACGTTGTTAGCTCCCAGCTGACCGGAGCCGCTGCTGTCCTGTTCGTGGTCCTGTGTCCTGTCCTGTCCTGTGGTCCTGTCCGGGCCCTGTCGTGGCCGGCCCGGTGTTGTTCTGTCTGTTTTGGACCCGGCCCTGTCCGTGTTCCGGCCGTCCTGTACGGCCCAGTGTTATCCTGCTTTCGCCGTTGTTCCATCAGAGAGACTTTGGCTTTGTGCTGCTGCATCTCATCCTCGCCGCACTCTGGTTCGGGGTCCCGCTGCCGTTGGTCTGTGGCCGTAGCTCGTTCGCTGACAGACGGCAGCGGTATCAGCTGCAGAGCTCGGCTTTAGGCCCGCAGCATACGCCGTCTTTCTGTGGCCTAGTTTTAACGTGGGTTTATATCCAGTGTTTTAATAAGTGTGTATGTGTGAGGCATTTACTGCCCCTAGTCCCTGTGAAATTGTTTTCTTTAATTGCTTATGTTTTGATTTTGTTTCAGTTGCTGGAGGCCGTGGTGGTGGCAGTACTGGTGGCTTGGGTGGAGGTTCCCCTTATCCTTTGTCTCGTGTTTGCTGTGATGTTTTGGGATTGGAGTCTTCATTCACCGGTGTGGTCCGCACGTGTCTGGGTGATTTAGTTTGTTTTATTGTTTTGGGATTCCATCCCCCCTTGCACTGGTCTCTGTCCCCATAGGGCCCCAGCTATTGACAATAATTTTGTTGTTTTTTTGTTTTATGAATTTGTTGTATTTTAATAATTTTTCTTAAAATAAAGATTGTGGTGTTTTTAATATTGAACCTCGTCTCTCGCCTTCTTAGTGGGCGAACTTGTGTGCCTTAGTTAACTGGTGAAATTCCCTGGGTGAAATTCCCAGGGTGGCGTTGTCAGGCAATCATTATTCAAATTCTGGTTTTCTTATTTACTTACCTTCACATCTTAACCATTATATCATTCATTGCACTTGCCGCCACCCCGCCACATCTTGGCGTTGGTCGGCAGGATCCACTTCTAAAAGGCAGAGACGTGTGTGTTTTTTTTTGTGTGTGTATTAATGTGGTTTTGTTTTTTTAGATTTTGGCGAACTGAGACAGGACAGCAGTGGTTCCCTCTCCTCCCTGTGAGCTTCGTGTAAATTTGGCAAGGCGCTTTCTCCAGGTTTGACTTTTGGGGTGCTCTTATCTTGTATCAATCATTTGCTGTGCTCTTTTTGTAGTTATGGAGGCAGAAATACAGGAACTTAAGGAGTTAATTGTACAGCTTAAAGCTGACAATGAACGATTGAGACAGGAACGAGCTGGCCCTAGTGTTTTGCCATCTACCTCTTCCGCACCAGGTATTGTCCCTTCCACTCTTAGCGCCCCTGTAGCAGAAAGGTTAGTCTTTGTGCCTAGAGATAGAAAGTGTCCCAGTTTTAGGGGACGAACAGGCATAGGGTTGAGTGAGTGGTTAGAGGAGGTGCAGGGATGTATGAGGGCCCGTCGTTTAGCTCAAGTTGATCAAGCCTTCTTCCTTGTCGACCATTTAGAGGGTGAAGCCAGGGATGAGATTAAATATCGTTCTAGCGCAGAGAGAGAGGATCCAGACCGCATAATTGCTATTTTGCAGGACTTGTACGGGTGTTCAGACTCCTATGTTGCATTGCAGGAGGCTTTCTTTTCCAGGCAGCAGCAGGAGGGAGAGACTCTTCAGGAGTTCTCCCTGGCCCTGCTGGGCCTCATGGAGAAGGTGAAGCAGCGTGCGCCTGCTGGCATGCAGAATTTTGAGGTTCTTTTGAGGGACCAGTTTGTGGAGCATGTGTCAGATGGCTCTCTGCGCCGTGAGTTAAAGCAATTGGTGCGTAGGCAGCCTAATTACACCCTGCTTGATGTTAGGGCTGAGGCTATCCAATGGGAGCGGGAAGGATTATCTGGAGGCGCGAGGGGCCGCAGTCATTCAGTTCCCTCGGTGTTTGGTGTCCAGTATGGTGTCCAGGGCAGCTCTTCAAATGCTGTTCTTTCCCCGTTAGACATGCATGAGATGAGGGAAATGTTAAAACGGCAGCAGGAGCAGCTTAATCAGCTCACTGAAAGTTTGGCTCGGCTGCAGAGCTCTCATCGTCGTTCCTCACGTACTGGCCCTGTAATATGCCGGCGCTGTAATCAGCCTGGTCATTTTGCACGAGAGTGTGATGGCAAGCGCGTGTCTCTTCATGCACAACCCTCATTCAATCCGGGTCAACGATCCCATTCAGCTGCGGTATCGGAAAACTAGTGCCCACTAAACTGCAGAGCCACGGTTTGGGTGGGGCAGCTACTGGCTCACAGGCTGTTTTAGAGGCTTCTAAGCTGATTTCATGTTGTCCCCATTTAGATGTGGACATGGGTGGAGTGAAGGTCCCTTGCTTAATAGATACCGGCTCTATGGTATCGACGGTGTCTGAGAGCTTTTTCCACCAGCATTTTGAGCTTTGGGGTCAGGAGCGCCTTCAATCGTGCCACTGGTTACAACTTAGAGCTGCAAATGGGTTGGCAATTCCGTATGTAGGATATTTGGAGTTGGAGGTACAGCTCTGTGGGAGGCGGTTGCCTGATTGTGGAGTGCTGGTTGTTAAAGACACCCCTGCGGGTGTGCCTGCTCAGGTACCTGGTGTTTTAGGGATGAATGTGATTCGTAGGTGCTACAATGAACTCTTTGGGCAGCATGGGTTGACCTTGTTTTCTCAGCCCTGTATCTCTGAGGCTCCAAATCCAGTGGTGCAGGCACTGCAGCAGTGCCATTATGCGAGTGTGCAGTCCCCACCGGACAGTCCAGGGAGAGCAAAGGTTCGGGGTAAGAAAGCCTGGAGGATTCCTGGTGGTGTCATGAAGATTGTGGCAGCCACCTGTTCTATGGAGTATTCAGGCTCTACAGTGTTGTTTGAGCCTCTGGATTCAGGATTACCTGCTGGGTTGCTTGCTTCACCCGCTCTGGTTCGTGTGGTCCGGGGTACAGCCTATATACCTGTGATCAATGTAGGGTCCACTGAGGTTGTTTTGTATCCCCGCACTGTGGTTGGCACATTGGATACAGTAAATGTGGTCAGCCTTCCTTCGGGAGTCACTGAGGTGCCATCTGGTGTAGCCACTGTGTCCTCCCAGACAGTTGCCCCTAATGTACGGCAGCAGGTTGAGGACATGGACCTGTCATTGTTGCCTGCTGAAGAGCAGAGTCAGGTGAGGTCTTTGCTGAGGCAGTACATTCCTGTCTTTTCAGCTCATGATGGAGATTTGGGGTGTACAAACCTAATCTCCCACGATATTCCTTTGGTGGACGATGTTCCCGTCAGGCAGCGCTATAGGCGGATTCCACCCTCTGAATATGAGGTTGTAAAAGAACATATCAACCAGCTGCTTTCCTCCCAGGTTATCCGAGGAAGTAGCAGCCCTTACGCGTCTCCTATTGTGCTGGTCAGGAAAAAGGATGGTAGCATACGACTCTGTGTTGACTACAGACAGCTCAATAGTAAGACCCGAAAGGATGCTTTTCCTCTGCCACGTATAGAGGAGTCTCTTGATATGTTGTCAGGGGCCTGCTGGTTCTCAACCCTGGACTTGGCCAGTGGTTATAACCAGGTGCCAGTTAGCGAAGCAGATAAGCCAAAGACTGCTTTCTGCACTCCATTCGGCTTGTTCGAATGGAATAGGATGCCATTTGGTCTCTGTAACGCCCCGAGTACTTTCCAGAGACTAATGCAGCGCATCTTTGGGGATCAACAGTGCCAGTCGCTATTGTTGTATCTTGATGACATCATTGTGTTTTCCTCTACCGTGGAACAACATTTGGAGAGAATGAAGGTGGTATTAGACCGACTTCAAAGTGAGGGTCTCAAGGTCAAGTTGAGCAAGTGCTCTTTCTTTCAGAGAAAGGTAAGCTATCTAGGCCATGTGATTTCTGGGGAAGGTGTCGCCACTGATCCCAGAAAGATTGAGGCCGTAGCTAACTGGTCTGTTCCCACCACTGTGTCAGAGCTGCGTTCTTTTCTTGGATTTGCCAGCTATTACCGGCGTTTTGTGGAGGGTTTTGCCAAGTTGGCAGCCCCTCTGCATAAGGTCGTGGCTGGACTTGGCGGCGCCAAAGCTGGTAAAAGATCTGGTTGCAGTGTTATCGAGCAGTGGTCTGACGAGTGTCAACAGAACTTTGAAGCCCTGAAAGCAAAACTCACCACCGCCCCAGTGCTGGCTTATGCTGACTTTTCTCTCCCGTTTATTCTGGAGGTGGATGCAAGCCATGGTGGCTTGGGGGCAGTGCTCTCCCAAGAGCATGCTGGAAAAGTGAGGCCAATAGCCTATGCTAGTCGAGGTTTGAGACCCACTGAAAGGAACATGACTAACTATAGTTCCATGAAGCTTGAATTTTTAGCCCTTAAGTGGGCTATGACTGAGAAATTCAGAGAGTATTTGCTTGGCCACAAGTGTGTTGTCTTCACTGACAATAATCCATTAAGTCATCTGTCAACTGCAAAGTTGTCTGCCACAGAGCAGAGGTGGGCTGCCCAGTTGGCCTCTTTTGATTTTGATATCAAGTATCGGTCGGGGCGGAGTAACCAAAATGCTGATGCTCTGTCTCGTCAGCATCCATCTGGCTCCCAGGATATGGTAGCCATGCTTCCCGGTACTGCTGTGCCTAAGCCTCTGCAGCAGGCTTTGGGATTAAGGGCTGAGGCAGCCCAAGCTGCTATTGCAGCCATGCCACAGCATACTCCCGGTGAGCTCCGTGCGCTTCAACAAGCTGATTCTGTCTTTAAAGAACTGTGTGGGTTTTGGGTGCAGAAGCGGCGCCCTAATCGTGAGGAGCGGGCACAAATGTCTCCAACTGCATTGATTCTGCTTCGGCAGTGGGATCGCTTGGTGGAGAAGGACGGACTCCTTTACCGCCAAGTGTTCCGCCCCGATGGCACTGAAGCTATGCTTCAGCTGTTGCTACCTAGTGCCTTAGTTAAGAAGGTTTTGACCCAGGTTCACCAGGAGCATGGGCATCAGGGAGTCGAGCGCACTCTGGCCCTCCTCCGGTCCCGATGCTACTGGCCTGGTATGTCCTCTGATGTTGCTCAATGGTGTCAGGCCTGTGAACGGTGCCAGGTTGCTAAAGATGTTCATCCAAAAGCTAGCAGCCATATGGGGCATCTTTTGGCATCACGTCCTAACGAGATCCTTGCTATGGATTACACATCTTTAGAGCCAGCCCAGAATGGTGTGGAGAACATCTTAGTAATGACAGATGTCTTTAGTAAGTTTACAGTTGCTGTCCCGACTCGTGATCAACGTGCCTCTACTGTGGCTAGGGTTCTAGTATCAGAATGGTTTTACAAATTTGGCGTCCCTGCTCGGCTGCATTCTGATCAGGGCCGCAATTTTGAGAGCCTTCTGATTCAGCAGCTGTGTGACTTGTATGGTGTTGAAAAATCACGCACTACCCCGTACCATCCTCAGGGAAATGGTCAGTGTGAGCGGTTCAATCGGACGCTCCACAATTTGTTGCGCACCCTGCCAGTGTGTCGGAAAAGAGACTGGAACACATGTTTGCCACACAAGGTTCAGTGGATGGGACATGCTGGCTTTGCTTTTCTTGGTTTTATTCATGAATGTTCAGGCATAACTGTGCATTTGTGAGCTGTGGTGATTCAGTCCAACTGGTTTACTCACTGTTTCTGAGGTGACAGTGTTTTGTTGTTTTGATGCTGTGATCAGGTTGCATGGATAGACTAGTGGACCTCACTTTTATATCTCATTTGTGCTCTTTGGGTACTGCAACCGTGCCATTTTGTGGTATAGCAGTGTAATAACATATTTCCAACACTTCTTGTAGCACTGGGCCCAATTGCTGACCACTTGTGTTCAATATTATTATATTATACACGTGAAATAACTGTTGCTGTTGTATTATCCGATTTTTGTTGATAAACTCTGGGCTGCACGAGCTTAATGTTGTAATGCTTTGTATTTACAAGCGTCCTCCTAAATATGTTTCTAATGCAGGTCTGTTTTTAGTTGCTAATCAGGGCTTAAAGCATAAAAAACATTTTGATGGAGCCCCTTGGTACTGAAGGGGGGTAGAGAGGGGGGGCTTCTGGCACCCAACAATCACTAGCGCTAATGGCAGCCCCCGCTAGCAAACTGGTTGGGGGTGGGGGGTTAGTGTTGTTAACAAATTGCTAGTGTTAATGGCAGCCACCGCTAGCGAACTGTGGTCATACAGATCCTTTCCGGTAGCTAACAGCCAAAATTCTCAGCCCAGCGAGAACAACACACACACACACACACACACACACACACACATTCTATTGTGATGACTCAAATTGAAACCTCACACGTTTGGGTCCATCATTTATACTACTGAGCTAACTGACTTCACATTAGAACAACAGTATTCAGACTTTAGAGGACTTTAGAGGGATCACCTGTCAGAGTCCAATGTGCTATGTTCAACATAAAACAAATGAAATAGAATTTAAATATATGAAACTATCAACAAATTAAATGGCAGGCTCGGGTATTACTAGTCTACTATTACTAGTGTACACTTGGTGCATGCTGCGTGCTAACCATATTAGCTGTTGTTGGGTTTAGTTTTTGTTATCACAACTGATGCAGTTAATTCCTTCTTTGCAATAATCTGATTTAAATTTGACTTTTTCAAGGATGGTACTGACTTGACCACTGTTCTATATGGAAACATTGACATCCCTCTGTCTACGGTTTAGTTTTTGGTATCATACCAATACTGGGTTTGAAAGGGATCTGGAGCTTCAGACACATTTGATGGGTATGGTTGGTGTCATTCAAGTCAACTTTTTTCATGCAGCACATTTTAAAAAAACAGCAGCTTGAGCCAGAAGTGCTCAGGTAGACTCATTTGCATTCCAGGTCTCCAAGAACCCCATTTCAAAAGGCAGAACTCCCATACACAGCCAACAAAAAGGAATGAATACCAAGCAAAAAATCTGACAAATAAAATAGTAACAGAATTGTATAAAGACACTTGGATAGGATTGAAAAGGAAGTCAAAAATAAGAATAGATTGATAAATAGTAAAAATGATAGCAAACAATAGAAAAAAACAAAATCAAATAAAGAGCAACAGTGAACTTCAGACTCCACTAAAACCACATATTTAGATTCAAAATTGTGATTTGCTGAACAGTTCTTCTGTGGGAAGGCGGACTATCCAGGAAAGCTTGGCGGCCTTTAGGCCTCATGTGAGATGAAGGCACTGAGAGAGGTTGTTGGGATGATGCGTTTTGAGACAGATAGGGATCAGGCAAGCCTTCATAGAAGGAGGTGCAGAAGTTCAGTGGATGAAGAGCATCAGCCTTCCCCTCAGCCCAACCGGCAGATGACTGCCCCTCCCTGAGCCTGGTTCTGCTGGAGGTTTCTTCCTGTTAAAAAGGAGTTTTTCCTTCCCACCATTGCCAAGTGCTTGCCCATTAGGGGTCGTTTTGACTGTTGGGTTTTCTCTGTGTTATTGTAGGGTCTTTACACACAATACAAAGCGCCTTGAGGCAACTGTTTGTTGTGATTTGGCGCTATATAAATAAAATTGAATTGAATTGAATGGATAACTTTTTCCAAATCCTTTAATGCCAAAAACTACCTTTAACAAAAATACACCATGACTTTTAATAAGGTATGGGTGCGTGTGGTTAAAGGACCAAGATCCTCAGTGGGGAGCCCAAGGGGCCAAATAATAATTTTTTAAAAAGGAATTGAAGAATAATTGAAGGAATTGAAACAGTTTAAGAAACTGTGTTGGAGTGGTGGCTGTATCATCCCATAACACTGACAGTGATGTTTGTATTTCCAACAGAGCCAAGGGGTAGCATATATAATGAAAACAGAAGAGGATCTTAAATCAATCACCCTTTCTTTAGGACAACTTCTTTCTTACTGGCTGCCCCTCTGAGTCTTCTGGCTCACAGGGATTCATTCATCACTGGAACAGCATCTAGCAGGACCATGAGTTCAAAACTGGAACACTTTTTTTGTGTAGACCAAACCACAACTAACCAGCAGTGCAGACTATCCATTAGTCAAAGTAAAGAGGAAGCATAGAGGAAAATTCATGAATGCTGAGCAGGTGTTCCACTTTATGCAGGCCTGAGCAGCAGTTGCACATGACTAAAATATTAAATGAAATGAAAAATATGATCAGTTTCTCATGAACTTCTCTGCAACCAGATTAGTTTTTGAAAATAGCAGAATCGCCCCCTGCTGGCTCTTAGAAAGAATGCAGGTTCAAGGCATTTCTTTATTAGAATTACATTTCAGAACCTAGAAGCTGCAGCCATCATTTTTACATACAGAGGAGAAAAAAGCAGACTATAGATCCAACATTACTAACAGCACCTCCATGTGATGATTTGTATAGGTGTGTGTTTTTAGCTTTTCATGCTTTTTATTAGCAGAAAATGTGATAGAGATAGATAATAGAGATAGATGATCGAGATCCATCAGAAAGAATCTGCACATGTGAATCAGAATCAGACCCTCATCCAGACCCTTATGTGGCGATGCATTTTTCTTTCTGTGTTTAAAGTAACAAATTAAATAATTTTCTTTTGTTTTCAAAACTTTCACCTTATTTGAAAATGGACAGGACAAGATCAGCATTACAATAAGGTGACAACAACAGTGATGACACTTTTTCAATTCAATTCAATTCAATTTTATTTATATAGCATCAAATCACAACAAACAGTTGCCTCAAGGCACTTTCTATTGTGGGTAAAGACCCTACAATAACACAGAGAAAACCCAACAGTCAAAACGACCCCCTATGAGCAAGCACTTGGCGACGGTGGGAAGGACAAACTCCCCTTTAACAGGAAGAAACCTCCAGTAGAACCAGGCTCAGGGAGGGGCAGTCATCTGCTGTGACCGGTTGGGGCTGAGTGGAGAGAGACAGGACAAAAGACATGCTGTGGAAGAGAGGCAGAGATTAATAATAATGATTAAGTACAGAGTGAAGTATAAACAAGTAAATAAGGGTGAATGACAAGAAACAGTGCATTATGGGACCCCCCTCAGCAGCCTAGGCCTATAGCAGCATAGCTAAGGGGTGGTTCAGGGTACCTGATCCAGCCCTAACTATAAGCTTGATCATAGAGGAAAGTTTTAAACCTAATCTTAATGGTATGGAACTATAAGGTCTTTGAGATAAGATGGGGCCTGATTATTCAAGACCTTGTATGTTGTATGACACAACCTGAATCATGTGATTGCACTTGAGGTAACAGCCGAAGATCCATGCGAAATTCTCCATGAAACTGTTGCATACAACTTAGCATCCAGAGGCATGCTTCATAATTTCAGCAGACTTCAGTCATGTTTCTCTCTCCTCCCACCTGACTGGATTCATGGAGTTTCGTGACTGTCCTACCAGAGAAAATAAAACCCTTGGTCTGCTGTACGCTAATGTCAAAGAAGCTTACAGAGCTCCTGTCTTACCACCACTTGGAGTGTAACCAGTTATCATCACAGAAGCCATCCTGAACAACTCTGATCATCCATTTTATAACATCTTCATGGAACAATAAATGTCAGTACTGGAAGACTCATTTTACAACAAAGGGATACAGAAAATAATTGGTACCCACAGCCATCAGACTATCAATTTTCATACAAATAGTAGATGAGCTGTCAGACATATGAATTTCCTTCTGGGATCAATAAAGTTATTCTTATTCTTCTTATTTGGGCTTACCTCTGAACAATCCACAACAAGGAAACATGTTAAAGTTTGAAGTTACCTGATGGGATCACCGTCAGCTCCACGACTTCTTCATTATTGCACAGGTATCTTCCAGAGTCTGAGACAGCAGCTCTCTGAATGTACAATGACCTGTCTGCAAATGTAGTGTAACGTCTAAATGGATCATTGTGTCTTATGTGCCAGGAACCATGAGCTGTACAGTAAGTATATTGACTTTTCTTCCCACACTCTCTCTTTTCCACATCACTTCACCCTTTACAGAGCGACGACAACTCAGAACAACCTGCTGATTCTCCCGAACAGTTTCATAGATTAAACCTGCAAAAAAACATACAAAGAACTCTTGATTGAGACACTGAACATTTAGCTGTCAGATGCAGCGAGAGGACATTAACTCTGCTAAAGCATGCATCACCAATACAGGCTTTAACAAACCAAGAGCTCACAGTTTAACACAGAACTCTATGAAAACACTCAAACATGCCAATGAGAGCAGATTAAACAGTTTGTTTTTAGTAAATGTGCAAAGTTCTTACCTTTAATGATATTAGAGCCAAGAATGAAGACAAAAAGACAGCACTTGACATTCACCCTCATCTTAGAGTGGACTGAAATGATTCAGTATACATCAGGCTGAGTACAGGAAATCTGTGGTGATATATGCAGGTCTCTGGTGTGAGCTTTTCTTAGAACTTAGATACTTTTAACAGAAAGTGCATTTAAACCGCTGGCCTTCACTTGCCACTCAAAAGAGACCAGTGAGTTGGTTAAGGTGAACGTGCATTTGCGTCCTACAGGGCCTGTTTTGTCTGTCACGCAGTGGCGTTGGACACAGCGGCAGACTGTATTTTTAAAGATATTTCTTAGACTGAGTATTGTTAATGGAAGAACAACAAAAATTTATTCTCAGTAAAGTGCAACAGAAGAGCAAAAATGATTAAATTATGCAACTGTAAACATCATAAAGTCTTGTGACTCGGTATTTAGGCACTTATTTTGAATGATTACTTACTAACTTTAATCTTGTTGATCCACAGGGAAGTAAACCTGCCTGTGTGGAATCACTTTACCCCATATTTAACATTTTCCTTGAAGGGACAAAACATAGTCCCTGCGTGTTTGTTAATCGGGAAAAATCCACTAGTCAGACGCTGGATCACAATCAAGGAGATGCTTAATACACACACGTTACGCGTATAACCACGCGTACTCTGGTTCAGAATTGTCGAAGCTGAATAATACAATCAGTTGGTGCAGCTTCACTCAAGTCTGACACCGCTCTCTATCTTAGTCCACTTTATATACACAGGATTGGACAACTCTGTTACAGTTATTGAAATATGCAAGATGTTGCCTTGTATGGTGGGGGAAGTGTAGCACGCTTACCAGTTCCTTCTTCTGTGCCCTTTGCTGTCGCCAGTTAATGGCCTCATCTGGGTGCTGTAGACACAAAACATCAGACCAAAACACACATTCTTTTCCACCAACTCTGCTGTCTTATTTCAGTCTTCTGTGCTCTGTTATCCCAACACCTTCTATATTTCTAGCTCTGCTTACTCCTAACACTATCTATGATGCTACTTATTAGTTGTTGTTAGGATTAATGCTGTGATATGTTACTAAATATTATAGTTATACACTGCCTGGCCAAAAAAAAAAGGTCACACACTAATATTTTGTTGGACCGCCTTTAGTTTTGATTACAGCAAGCAGTCACTGTGGCATTGTTTTGATAAGCTTCTGCAATATCATGAGATTTATTTCCATCCAGCGTTGCATTAATTTTTCACCAAGATCTTACAGTGATGATTCAATTCAATTCAATTCAATTCAATTCAATTCAATTCAATTCAATTTTATTTATATAGCGCCAAATCACAACAAACAGTCGTCTCAAGGCGCTTTGTATTGTGGGTAAAGACCCTACAATAACACAGAGAAAACCCAACAGTCAAAACGACCCCCTATGAGCAAGCACTTGGCGACGGTGGGAAGGAAAAACTCCCTTTTAACAGGAAGAAACCTCCAGCAGAACCAGGCTCAGGGAGGGGCAGTCATCTGCTGCGACCGGTTGGGGCTGAGTGGAGAGAGACAGGACAAAAGACATGCTGTGGAAGAGAGCCAGAGATTAATAATAATGATTAAGTACAGAGTGAAGTATAAACAAGTAAATAAAGGTGAATGAGAAGAAACAGTGCATTATGGGACCCCCCTCAGCAGCCTAGGCCTATAGCAGCATAACTAAGGGGTGGTTCAGGGTTGTCTGATCCAGCCCTAACTATAAGCTTGATCATAAAGGAAAGTTTTAAGCCTAATTTTGAAAATAGAGAGGGTGTCTGTCTCCCGAATCCAAGCTGGGAGCTGGTTCCACAGATGAGGCGCCTGAAAGCTGAAGGCTCTGCCTCCCATTCTACTTTTAAGTATCCTAGGAACCACAAGTAAGCCAGCAGTCTGAGAACGAAGTGCTCTATTGGGGTGATATGGTACTATGAGGTCTTTGAGATAAGATGGGGCCTGATTATTCAAGACCTTGTATGTTAGGAGAAGGATTTTAAATTCTATTCTAGATTTAACAGGGAGCCAATGAAGAGAAGCCAATATGGGAGAAATATGCTCTCTCTTTCTAGTCCCTGTCAGTACTCTAGCTGCAGCATTTTGGATCAGCTGAAGGCTTTTCAGGGAGCTTTTAGGACAGCCTGATAATAATGAATTACAGTAGTCCAGCCTAGAAGTAATAAATGCATGGATTAACTTTTCAGCGTCAATCTGAGAAAGGATGTTTCTAATTTTATAAATATTGCGCAGATGTAAAAAAGCCGTCCTACATATTTGTCTAATATGTGCATTGAAGGACATATCCTGGTCAAAAATGACTCCAAGATTTCTCACAGTGTTACTGGAGGCCAAAGTAATGCCATCCAGAGTAAGTATCTGGTTTGACACCATGCTTCTAAGATTTGTGGGGCCGAGTACAAGAACTTCAGTTTTATCTGAATTTAGTAGCAGGAAATTAGAGGTCATCCAGGCCTTTATGTCTTTAAGACATTCCTGCAGTTTAACTAACTGATGTGTGTCATCTGGCTTCATGGATAGATAAAGCTGAGTATCATCTGCATAACAATGGAAATTGATGCAATGCTTTCTAATAATACTGCCTAAGGGAAGCATGTACAATGTAAATAAAATTGGACCTAGCACAGAACCCTGTGGGACTCCATAATTAACCTTAGTGTGTGAAGACGACTCCCCATTTACATGAACAAATTGGAGTCTATTTGATAAATATGATTCAAACCACTGCAGTGCAGTACCTTTAATACCTATGGCATGCTCTAATCTCTGTAATAAAATGTTATGATCAACAGTATCAAAAGCTGCACTGAGGTCCAACAGGACAAGCACAGAGATGAGTCCACTGTCAGAGGCTGTAAGAAGATCATTTGTAACCTTCACTAATGCTGTTTCTGTACTGTGATGAATTCTGAAACCTGACTGAAACTCTTCAAATAAACCATTCCTCTGCAGATGATCAGTTAGCTGTTTTACAACTACTCTTTCAAGGATTTTGGAGAGAAAAGGAAGGTTGGAGATTGGCCTATAATTAGCTAAGACAGCTGGGTCAAGTGATGGCTTTTTAAGTAGCGGTTTAATTACTGCCACCTTGAAGGCCTGTGGTACATAGCCACCTAATAAAGACAGATTGATCATATTTAAGATTGAGGCATCAATAATTGGAAAGACTTCTTTGAACAGTCTAGTAGGAATGGGATCTAATAAACATGTTGATGGTTTGGAGGAAGTAACTATTGAAGTTAACTCCAAAAGATCAACTGGAGCCAAAGAGTCTAAACAAATACCAGCAGTGCTGAAAGCAGCCGAACATGAAGATAAATCTTGGAGATGGTTTTGAATAATTTTTCCTCTAATGTCTAAAATTTTATTTGTAAAGAAATCCATGAAGTCATTACTAGTTAAAGTGAAAGGAATACTCGGCTCTACAGAGCTCTGACTCTTTGTCAGCCTGGCTACAGTGCTGAAAAGAAACCTGGGGTTGTTCTTATTTTCTTCAATTAATGATGAATAGTAAGATGTCCTAGCTTTATGGAGGGCTCTTTTATAGAGCAACAAACTCTTTTTCCAGGCTAAATGAGTATCTTCTACTTTAGTGAGACGCCATTCCCTCTCCAGCTTACGGGTTATCTGCTTTAAGCTGCGCGTTTGTGAATTATACCACGGAGTCAGGCACTTCTGATTTGAGGCTTTCCTTTTCAGAGGAGCCACAGTATCCAAAGTCGTACGCAATGAGGATGTAAAACTATTGATGAGATAATCTACCTCACTGGGAGCAGAGTTTAGGTAGCTGCTCTGCACTGTGTTGGCACATGGCACTGAAGAGCATAATAATGAAGGAATTAGATCCTTAAACTTAGTTACAGCACTTTCAGAAAGACTCCTACTATAATAAAACTTATTCCCCACTGCTGTGTAATCCATTAAAGTAAATGTAAATGTTACTAAGAAATGATCAGACAGGAGGGGGCTTTCAGGGAATACTGTTAGGTCTTCAGTTTCTATGCCATATGTCAGGACAAGATCCAGAGTATGATTAAAGTGGTGGGTGGGCTCCTTTACATTTTGACAGAAGCCAATTGAATCTAATAATAGATTAAATGCAGTGTTGAGGCTGTCATTTTCAGCATCTACATGGATGTTAAAATCACCCACTATAATGATTTTATCTGAACTGAGCACTAAATCAGATAAAAAGTCTGAGAAATCAGACAGAAACTCTGAGTAAGGACCAGGTGGACGATAGATAATGACAAATAAAACAGGTTTTTGAATTTCCCAATTAGGGTGGGCAAGACCAAGAGTCAGGCTTTCAAAAGAATTAAAACTCTGTCTGGGTCTTTGATTAACCACTAAGCTGGAATTGAAGATTGCAGCTACGCCACCTCCTCGACCTGAGCTTCGAGCATTCTGACAGTTAGTGTGACTCGGGGGTGTTGATTCATTTAAACTAACATATTCATCCTGCTGTAACCAGGTTTCTGTAAGGCACAATAAATCAATATGTTGATCAATTATTAAATCATTTACTAACAGGGACTTGGAAGAGAGAGACCTAATGTTTAATAATCCACATTTAATTGTTTTATTCTTTTGTGCAGTTGATGAAACTATATTATTTATTGTTTTTGAATTTTTATGCTTAAACAGTTTTCTGCTGATTTTAAGTTTGTTTTTTGGTGGTCTGGGAGCAGGCACCATCTCTATGGGGATGGGGTTTTGGGGGGATGGCAGGAGGAGAGAAGCTGCAGAGAGGCGTGTAAGACTGCAACTCTGCTTCCTGGTCTCAACCCTGGGTAGTCAGGTTTTAGGAGGGTTGATAAATTTGGCCAGATTCCTAGAAATGAGAGCTGCTCCATCCAAAGTGGGATGGATGCCGTCTCTCCTAACAAGACCAGGTTTTCCCCAGAAGACCAGGTTTTCCCCAGAAAGACCAGGTTTTCCCCAGAATATTGGGTAGATTCTGATCACTATTAAACAATAACAAATAAGCCCTGAGTGCTACTGTTGTTTTTCTTCAATATATTTTTTTACCAAACATTTAAGTGATCGCAGATCACGATCATTCCGGATTTTTTTTTCGGCTGCATTTCTTCCTCAAAGACGATGGATCCCCGCTATCCTTCCAGTTTTTAATAATGCGTTGGACAGTTTTTAATCAAATTTTAGAAGTTTCTGCAATCTCCTTAGATGTTTTCTCTGCTTGCTGCATGCCACTGATTTGACCCTTCTCAAACAGACTGACATCTTTTCCACGACCACTCATTGCACCAGTTGGGGTTAAATAACTTATTGCCAGCTGAAAGATAATCGCCCATGCAGTAATTATCCAATAGTAGGCTCATACCTATTTGCTTAGTTAAATCCAGTACATACTCTACATATAATATGCTCTCTCTCTTTTTTTTTAAAATCACTGCTCAAGCACTTCTGGTTAGATGCAATCTGCCTTTCATTGCACTGTACTTGTGATATAAGCAATGTCAATAAATCTAATCCAATCTAATAAACCTGACTGAGTAAAAAATACCAGAAAATACACACAAACATAAAATGTAATAAAATTCAGCTCCACAGGACAAGAAGAACAAACAAAAAAAACAAACACAAAATATTTGCCAATAATGTTTAATCACTTTCATGCTCAAAGCTGAAAAACAGCTTTAAGAGTAGTTTCCTGCAACAGTTTATTTCAAATGTGTTACTTATTCCACAGGAACTGCACCTCAGGCATGTGTTTGCACCCTGCATGGCATGCTCTGCATCATCGGTCACATCAGAGCCTCTGTGCTTTATTTTACCTTGAAAACTCCCTGGGGGAACAAACTATTTTTTTGTGGTTCCTTAGTTTGTCTGCAGTTTTCCTGCAATGAATTGCAGGACACCGGATATTTCTGCAAAGGCATTTATTTCCCAGTTGTAAACTTTTATGATAACACGTTTAAGAATGCCACCACCTTCAGTATCACTGTGGTTCTTTGTGGTGCTCAGACTTTCCTTGTGTCATCAATGTAAATCTGTGGAGCTGTCCTTCAACATAATATCTACAGGAGGACCAAAAAGCAGCAGCTGCTCCTATCGACGTCATTAAATATTCCTTCTGCAGCACCTGCTGCATCCTTAGGTGGCCTTCGCCTGTTTAATGAAACCAGCGCCCTCGTGAGGGGGTGCACACTGCTGCTTTCGGTTGTCCTCACTCACGCTTCATTCTTATATAATGACTTCCGCTCTTCATTCCAAAATAAAAGCGAGAGCGCCACCCCAGCTCAACCGGAACGGCATCTTAGTGTTATCCGGGGTCGGTTTGTTGAGGTGTGCACAGCTCTGTCTCTTCTCTTTAGCTCGCCTGCAAACCGGACACATCTCAACACCGACACCTGAATCAACGTGACTTCGCTACAACGGGTTTTCTGCCTATAAATCGTGATTGGCTACTTGTACTTGTCGAGCCCTAACATTCCTAGTGTTCATTGGCTTTCTGTACCTGTCAATCAAAAAACGACCATTCGATTGGGCCAAATCACTATTAAAAACCCTTCCTCGCTAGTCCCCCTCAGCGATAGGTTCCCTGACGACCCAATCGCAGGCTCTGAATCTACTAATTGGTCTAATATTTAGTCAATCAAAAATCTCTCTCCTGTAATTGGCTTCTCTTTCAGATGTGGGCGGTAACTCGTCCTTGTGCTGTCATAGCGAAGCAAACGAGAAGGTTTTGTTTGTCGAGCGGAAACAGACGCTGGATCTAAATACAGAGAACCACGCCGAGAAAGGATTTCATTAGTTTGGCTTGTAAATGATATCCGAGCCTTACGCCGCGCAGCTACCTTGATGCTGACGCTGGAGACGGTCTTTTCTGTGTTTGCTTAGCTTTCTGTTAGTGCCCGCCCGCAGCGCCTCCGGGGCGATGAGTACGGACCTGCTGTCGGACCTGGACAGCCGCTTCTTCGCTGATAACCTCCTGACGAGCGAGGACTGGGGTGAGGCAGCATTTTCAGCATTAGTAGTGTTTCACGGATGTCCGTGTTTGGGGTGAAAAAGCGTTTTTGTGCTGCTTTTGTGCGCTTCCTGCTTTACACCCGGACGTGCCGGTGCATCTTTAACACGTTGGGTGGGAACGTGATTCAGCCGCACACATCCCCTCTGCGCTTTCTTCGCATTTTAGTGGCACAGCTCACAGGTCCAAAGGCGAGCAGAGACCCGCAGGACAGTATCGCGATATCTATAGGAAATAACCTTACAGGTCTGATTAGTCTTCACTTTTATTTACTGTGTGCTTTGAATAGCACTGACTACACGGGGGTGGGTGGATGTAGGAGGTGGATGGATGGATGGATGGAGGCGCTCTCCTGGATCTGTGACGTGGTGTCAGCTGCTGTCAGTTATCTTTAATAGTTAACAGTTTTATTTGATAGGTAAATATAAAGTGGACGAAGCTGCCTCAGCGTTCAGGTTAAAAACACAAGTTTTCAGGTTTTATTTGAGCGTCACAGCGACACTTCTGAGGTTTACAACTTGTTTTATTGCATCTGTGGGATAAAAGTTGGTCTCCTGCAGTAAATGCAGGCAGGCCAGATTAGGGGAAACCAATGATCCCTGAGAGAACTGGGTCAGCAGGATGTGCAAATACAGTAAAACAGAGAGAGGTTCATAACACTGAAGTGTAACAAGTTGTTATCTTGCTGGTACCTGTAAGGAAAACTCTGCTGTCATGTTGTCTTTTCACTGGTACTTTGGTCACAAGGAGAACCTGACTGATTTATCAGCGGGCAGATATCATCTGTTGGCAAATCAGTTGGAATCTGCATCTATTACAGATGAAAAATTAAAATTAAAAAAGAAACACCATGCTCAGCCATGCTGTGAGTGTTGATGTTGCGTAGTTTGCCCACCGAGGGCAAACATCCAAATAACTATCAGAGAAGGCAAAAGTACAGGCATGCTTTACTTAAATAGATGTACAAATAACTGTGTTAAAAAATACTCTGTAAAAAGCTGAAGTACTGATTCGACTTCTTTACTCAAAAGTGAAAAAGTACAGGCTTTGAGGTGTACTCGGAGTAAGAAAGTAAAAGTAGCTCTTTGGAGCACATTCCTACCAGCTGTTTTTTTTGTTGTTGTTGTTTTTTTGTAAAGCTGACTGAACCTGCCACTTTAATATACAGTAAACAAGTCGAAGTCGCACAAATCAGATTTTCATTCAGTCGGATGGCTTCTGTAGGTTCAGATTTTCCCTAACAATAAAAATCATCACCTAAATCGGATCATACAAGTTTGATTTTCACCTACTTCAGATGAAAAATCTGGTCCCCTTGTAATGCATTTCCAATTAAATGTGATTGCGTAAGTCGGATGAGTTTAGCGCTAAAGCCCTCCTCAGCTCCCATCGTGCCCACTTCCAGCATCTACGATCTACTCAAACTCCGTGCATCGGCTCCTACACACACTAACAAACCATCTCAGCCTCGCCTCTCTGACTCTGAGCTGTCCCTCTGATGGACTCATTTCTAATTCTGTCCATCCAGCTCAGTGAAGATCTGAGCATCTTCAGCTCGGCCTCCAGTCTTTGTGTCAGAGCCACTGTCTCCAAACCATCCATCGTAGCAGGTCTCACTGCCATCCTGTAAACCTTCCCTTTCACTCTTGCCGCTCTCCTTCTGTCACACATCACCCCTTACACTTGTCTCCACCCACTCCACCCTGCCTGCACTCTCTTCTGCTCCTCTGCTGTGCACTGTCCATTACTTTGGATGGTCGACCACAGCCTCTAACAGAGCTGTGTTTGTAAGCTCCGCCTCCTCTTCTAATAGATCCGCTTAAAAAATGTTCTCAAAAGGGCCGCAGACTAAACACATAGCTGCAAGGCGCGTTTTTTGATTTTTAGGACAAAAATAACTTTAACTTGTGGGATTCATAAAAAACAGAACATTTTCATTCATGCGGAACAAAGATTTGCTGACTATAGGATTTTCTGCTCTGAGGGCATGTGCACTCAATAAAAGCTTTCAAAAGTGTTTATGTTTCAAAGTCCAGAGGTGTGAAAACAAGCAAGGCATGATGGGAAAAGTAGAGTTCACACCCTCGTCAGTTTGAGGGCCTCGTGGCTTAACACACTTGTGCGTCTTGCATTATGAAGCGTGACGTGATTAAAGTTGTGTTTTTGTTTTCTCTCTTCTTCGTGCCTCATGCAGATGCCTGCCTGTTCCAGTGTGAGAGCATGGAGGAGGGCGAGGACGGAGACTTCAGCCGAGGCCTGAAATACGACACATCGGTACGCACACGCCAAACAGAGTCTCAGCTCGCGGCACCGCCTCACAGTGAAACTGACAGCCGAGCGCTTTCACACAATCTGTGGCGAGAGTCAGTGTTTAGCGCTGCTGCTACACTTACAGCTGATTGGCTCATTCAGTCTCATTTCACTGAGTTAAACCTCCCCTCCTCAGATTTTGATGAAATTTGGTATGTAGGTACCTTTTAGTAGGAAAAGGCTAATTTTTTAAATTTCAGCTCAGTCAGACCAACAGTTTCTGAGATATGACCATTTTGTTTTTTTACAAAATGGGCGTGGCATCTGAAATTCAAATGACCATAACTCAGCAACCCAAACACTTCATTTATAACCGAACAACATGCGTGGTCATGTACATGACTAGTGCTTTTTGTAAGCAGAAAAAATTTGCCCTCAGTTTTTTAATGTTATATAGAACATGGGGCTAAAATTTTCATTAAAGAGTATCACATTGTACTTTGTTCCAGTATGTATATTTCAAGGTCAAAAGGTTGTCATGCCAAAATATTCTCAGAAGATTAAATATCATATTTGGATTTCTTATGTGAAATCCTTTCCAAAGATACTTTACTTTTGAAAATCAGACCAGTGGTTATGGTCATTTGAATTTCAGATGTTGCGCCCTTTTTCGCGATCAAACGAAAAGGAGAAATGGCGATATCTCAGCAACTGTTGGTCCGGTTGAGCTGAAATTTAAAAACTGACTACTTAGACACAAAATTTCATCAAAATCTGAGTTTTAAAATCAAACTTTTTTGTGTTCTGGGAGGTAATGACCCAATTGTGGATTATCAGGGACGAGGCTCGGCAGCCAGTAACAATGCTTACGCGGGTTCACAGACGGAATCTCATTAAGATTTTTTCTTCCTTTAGTTTTAGACAAGTTTGATCGCCGAACCTTTTTTCTACACAAAACAAAGGTTAGACTCAGCTTCAGCTGTGTTTACAATCTGATCACCACCAACAAAAGCTGAAAATACCTTAAGTCACATGGTTCGATCTTGCATTCTGATTGGTTCTAGGGACATGGAGGCTTTTGCGGGCAATAGGAAGTGGCGTTTGGAGGCTTTTGATAATCCATACTTGTCAGAGACGGGTATTTAACAGGTTATGATGTGACATCATTGATTGGCGTGTAGTACGCATGGAAAGGATTCTGTAAATATCATCTCATTTTGATGGCAGTGGCATTTAGTGGTTTTTGCATCTGAACTCTTCATATTTTTTCCTCTTCACTAGGCTAGTCTTGATTTCAGTAATAGTCGGGGGCCGTATGGAAAGCTCTGGTGGGCTGTCTGTTGACATTCACTGGAATACATCATAGATCATGTATTGTGGACACCTAAATGTTTGTGCCTAAAATTGGTCATTTTTGCCCTGTTCAGATCGAGTGATCTTTGAATTTAGTGGAAATGCATGAAGTTCAAACTTTCACACCTTTATTTCTGCATCTTTGTGCAAGGTCATGAAAACTGTGAAGATGTTAAGCTCACAAACATTTCTGGGTTTACAGGCTGCTGTTTTAAGAAAAGTAGCGGATATTGGGACATTTGTGCAAGTGAGGCTATTTACTTGATATTTGCAAAATGTCTTCTGTTAGATACAAACTTCTCCGCTCTGTGAAGCAAACCTGTGAAAGGGAATGCCCCTACAATTTTGATAGAAAATAAATTGGTCTTATTGATGTATTTTTAAATGGACTTGAGTGTAGATCCGCATGAAGGTCCCACTATTTTTATTTTTATCAGTTGCGCAAATAACCCACATGGCCCATCGTTTGCAGTTGCCAAAGCAATGGGATCCTCAGTCAGGTTATAGATGATCAGGGTGAAGGTGCTTTAGTGCTCAGGCCACTCGAAAGTGGGCGTCACCCACTCGGCACTGAAAGGGTTTTATCATGTAATCTTATCAGATTTTGAGATGGTGAGTTCCCAAATATGTCATGCTGTTCTAATCTGGAGCTTCTCTTAATATCTGCACCCTCATCCTAACAGCATATTTATAAAGACAAATAAATGCGAGCAGAAAAGTTCCCTTCAGTTAAGATTCTGCTCATTTTCAGCTCCATATTTGTATTCTTGGACTCGGCTGCAGTAGCTTTGTGTGGTGTTCTCGAGGTTTGGGTGGTTGTCTAGATTTAATTTACTGAAAAGTAGCTTAAATATTTAATATTTGTTATGACTTCTTTGACAAACACTGTGGCTCACTGTGACGGTTGGTAGCATGGCGTGTGTTGCAGAGCTGGTTCCTGGTTGAAGTGCAGGTTCAGCAGGAAGTTTCCTGGTGTTTTGTTGTCTGTGATGTGCAGGACGTGACCCGAGAAGTTCAATGAAGGATCAAAAGTTTAAGCAACCATCTCGCCTTAAAATAACAGAGGGAATAATTAGCATGCTACACTGACCTGCCATGAAGAGCATTTCATTTTTTAACACCTCCTCTGTGTAATTTGTGGATCTTCTATATACCAGTGTCTGCTCCGTTTGCTTTAGCTGGAGATCACAGCTCCGCCCAGTTTAAAAAGCTGCTCCATAACCAGCTGTTCTTATTCTTGAACTGGGTTTTCCAAATCTCAGCAGAAACAGACGATGGGTGAGAGGATAATCAGGCTAACAGTGTGCTGTGTGACTGAGTGGAACACAGACACACACAGATGTACCAGCTAATCCTCTTTTTATCCTCTCTTGCCAGTTTGACAATGACCTCGTGCTCACCCTCGACCCTGACAACCCCACATCACCGTGGCAACACCTTGACGACAACCTTCTCACAGGTACGTGCTGGCCAGCCGACCGTAGCACTCGTCAGGAACCTTAAACCGCCTTGGTCATCATCTCAGTTTCATGCCTCAGACGTCCGGGCGGCCACTTCCTCAGCTGCTCGGCATGTTACCAAAACCATCGTAAACCTTTCAGGCCGTTACAGCACACAGCCAATCAGTGTCTTCTTTCAGTTATTTGATGACAGCAGCAGTTCATATCTTTAGTGTTACTGCACTAACACAGTTCTCCTTCAGGCAGCAGTAACATTCTTAAAGTTTGTAGTTTGGGTTGAGTGAACGGTTTTTCTGTATGTGTGTTTTTCTTTGAAGGAGAGGCTCCCGTGATAAAAAATGAAATGACAATAACGCAGCCGTTACCGGTGGAGATGTGTAAGTCCCTGTCGGGTTTCTTCACATCAGATTTTAGCATCTTTTGTACCTTTTCTGGGGGTTTACGCAGTTGTTGTTTTGTGTGTGTGTGTGTGTATGATCAGTGTTCCAGGTGAAAGCAGAGCCTCCCTCTCCCGCGTCCTCGCTCGAGTCTGAGTGCTCGGCATCTTCGCCTGATCCACAGGTGTGTGTTTCTAATGACCGTGTTAATTGGTACATTGAAGAAAAGTGATGAATAAAGAGGTTGTTACTGAGGTTGACTTCTCGTCACTGCAGGATGTCACAGTTTTTTGTGTCTCCTGCTCAGATCACCGTTAAAGGTGAAAATCCTCCGACTCCTCCGTACATGTACGGAGACGTGCTGTCGCCTCCGCTGGGATCCATGGAGGTTACCGTGGCAACAACAGTACCCCCACCACAGACCCAGATTCCTGCAGTGACACAGACGCAGCTCCAGACGCCGCTGACGACACCGATCCCGGCGGTCATCAGTGGGCTACAGACGCAGGCTGCAGGTACAACAGCTCATCTGCTCATCGAGTGAAAGAGGCCAGCTGGAGTGTGCATGGGGATACACCAATCTGGGCATCTGCTGATACTGAGCACTGATCCGATTCCAGTGTTGGGTCCATAAGCTGTATTCCTCACTGAGAGGAAGAGACTGGGAATCATTCTTCATTTGTCAGGAAATGTAACATTTTGTCAAAAGAATGAAGGAATAGCCTTTTCTATCTGTATCAGACCAGTCTCAGATCAGTGCATGTCTCTTTAGATCCATTAGCTAAATTAACAAGTGTGGCTAAAAACAATACCAAGAGCTGAGGCCTAACTTTAGCCGGGCTTTCAATGCAGTGATGGAAAATTTGAACAACTCAAGGTCCTGATTACTGATTCCATGTTCAGTGAGCTCCAGGTATTGATCTTGAAGCTGCTGCTGAAACACACAGCGATGTGTCTTCACTCGCTCTGGCAGCATTCAGGGTTCATTAACCTGCGAGAAACTGCTGAGCTTTCAAAAGCTGCTAGTTTTAACTCTTAATATTTACCAGTAAAAACAAAAAATAACCAGCAGTCATAAAAGGTTTACTTGTGTATTACTCAGTGCTGCAGCTTAACAAGGCCCAATATGTTGTGGGTCTTTTATGACTGTAACACAACAGCAAAAATCAGAGGGTTTGATGTGTGCACAAACACTCGTGCAGACTCATGTGATAAGGGTTGCCAGGTCTCGCAGGATGATGTAAGTTTTTGTTTTGCACAATTGCAGCACAAACATAAAAGGTTATTTTTATGCAGAGTAACTTCATAGAGCTGCAAACGTGAAATAGCCTGTGGTGTGTGTGTGGGGTGTTGTTGTTTTTTTTAATGTCAGGAAATGATCTGTATGTCTCACTTTCAGCATCTCAGTAACTGTGCAACATACTGCCTTCAAACTTGGATGATGGAGCCGTGCTGCAGAGTGCAAGAACATAGCCCTACCCTAAACTTAATGAATAAAATACAGACAGTTCCACACAGTACCCGTTGAAGAACAAAAATGTTTTTACTTTGTAAATATTAATTGCTAAGCTCAACACTTATTCATTTACTTTCATATACAGGAATATACTTTGACAGGCCTTTGAGCAGGTGACACGTGTTCTTTGGAGCGCTCTTTAATTGAACTCCCCATATTTAATTTTAGCAGCATATCATCATGAACACTCTCAAGCTCTTTAAGTGCTAAGGTGAAGACCTTACAGGGCTTTAGAGGGAAGCCCATGCTCTCCTTTCCCTCCATATATGCAGCCTGTAATGTTCACTCTCTGCTGCCCACAGACTCAAACACGGAGCAGATTCACAGACGGGTACTGCAGGTTTTTATTTTGCTTTACTTTGTTCCTGCTTGGCCGCTGCACATGCCAATCTAAAAACAGGATCTTCCTGTCCTGGTTAATGTTGGCACTGAGCTGCAGTTCTTAGCCAAGTGTGAAGGAGCTGTGGACAGAGTCAGCGAGCCTAAATCTGAGGCAGAGCTGCACCAGAACACAGCACTAGTCCTTTTGTGTTAGAGATGAAATAGTTCAGGTGTCTGACTTCTGTCTAACAAGAAGAGGATCCCTGGTTTGATCCCAAGAGGAGAGAGAGATCCTTTGGGGTTCAGGGCCTCTGGCATAAAAATCTGCCAAATCTAAACATGCAGAGATACCCGACCCCTCGTGAATACGGAAGCAGCAGAAAGTAGCTTTTATCAGAGTTCTACCCTCGTGAGATAACAATGGCGTATCGGCAGGTCAGTGGAGCTTTAATGTGTGTTGTGTGGGCTGTCCCTGAAGGGGAAGTTCTCAGTTTGCCAGTCGACCTGCGTTACATCACTCACCCGTGGAGGTATTCTGTACACAGGCTTTGTAGCAGAGCCCAAGCAGAATAAAAGAGTTAATGCACGAGTCCCCTCGGAGATAAATTATCTCATCTGCTGCAACCTGAATCTGGTTATAAGGCAACAGGAGAGTTAGATCACAGCAACTGCAGTGTGTTAGAGTCATTGTTAGGATCACCACAGGTACCCAGTGCTGGCTCACAGCTCAGTTTTGTCTCCTTAATGAACAGCTAGAGGGAGATTTAGATTATAAATGCTGGGAATAGCTTTCCTTCTGGTTTTCTGATCCCCAGCACTCACAGCTCTTGATAGCATCACGTTAGCTTACCTTTGTATAAATGTTGGATTTTAGCCTGCATGTTTCTGTCTCATCTGTTGTGCTGCTGTTGGTGTAATCCTCAGTGGACTGTGGAGGAATTTAAATATTTCTTCTTAGACTCATTAACCTCAGATAACGCTGACAGTGAGGACAAAACTGAATGCAGATCCCAATAAACCGTTTAATTAATCGGCTTGTCTTTCTGAAGTTGATCTAGAAGCAGATTTCAGTGTGTGGCTCTGTGGCTCGTTGATTAGTGTTTAAATAAAAAAGCATATGTTCATTCCTTTGCCCTTTTAGAATTATTATTTTATTTAGCTGATTAAAAAAACAAAACACGTTTGTCATTAAAACAATTGAAAGGATATCCTACACTTGTTGCTGTTGTTGAATGAATTACTGCAATTCCTCCAAACTTTTGTTTCTCTTTGTGAGCATGCAAATGATGCAAGCAAAAAAAAACCTATTTGTTTACTCTCAAATAACCTGACTGCTCCTGATGGAGTGCCCCGCCTAGTTTGCATGCTGAACCTTTGCGTTAGGTTTCACTAATGGTTTCTATGAGCAGAGTTTTCACTTCGCTTTCTCTCATCACGCTGCCGTCTCTCTCAATAAAGTCAGTTTAACACTTGCTCTGTCTCCTTCAGTCTTGCCGAGCTCAGCCACATTAAAGGCCAACACCATCCTGAGCACCAAACCTCCCATCCAGCCCAGACCCGTGTGTGTCGCCACACTCCCGGTCCCCCAGGCCACCACACCAGCCAAGACCCTCATACTGCAGGGCGTCCCCTCCATGGAGCAGACCAGACCCGGTAAGAAAGCAAAATACAGGCTTACTTTCTTCTTCTTATTACTACTACTCTTATTTTGTATTAATCTTTCTGTTTGTTTCCTTTCCCATTAAATTTTCTTATTTGTGTATGAATATTTTATATTCATATTATATATTGTTTCTATAATTGTGCAGCTTTTCCCTCATTGGTCTAATGACCTCAGGTACAGAGATTGGCTCCATGTGTTTTGCTCTCATCGGATCATCTTCCAGTCTGGCTGCTGGTCTGGGAATGATTATTAATAGAGGATGATGCCTGATGGATGTCAGAAGAGCTCACAGTGCTTCGGCAGGCCAAACCATAAAATTAGTAATAAAATGGAACAGAAGCAGAATAAAGAGAAAACAGCAAATCCTCAACTCTGACACTGTCTCAGGTCTACTTGTATTTGTTGTTGGGCAGTTTAAACGAGAACACAATATCACCGTTAGTCTTTTTGTGTGTTTTACTTTTCTTATTTTTCATTTAAAGGTTAGATGATCGAGTTATATCAAAAATAAAATGTTTAATTAAAGTACCTGAAGTTGGTGCTTGGTTACAGCAGCACCCTGTGTTTATGTTCTGCTATAAAAACATTTTAAATTCTTCTGTCGATCGTGATGATGATGATGATGATGATGAAGGCGGGGAGTTTGTATGAAATCACACTGAGGATGCAGCAGATTCAAAGCGAACGTCTTTCTCCTCCAGTCGTCCTCTCTCCGTCCGTCTGTCTCGGCTCGACGCCGGCCATCGTCAAGATGGAGCCCGTATCTCCCAGCATCCCCCAGCACTGCTCCAGCCCCACGGCCCCACCCGCTAGCAAACCCATCGTTCCAGCGACCACGACACTACCTGGCAACAATTCGAGCGACATCGATGTGAGTAGAGCACACTGCGGTGACTCACAAACATGTTAAATGCTACAGTCAGAACTTTCCTTTTTTTACTGGGCACATTTATCCAGATTGTAAATGCATGAAGAATAACCAAAGGAGGCCGTGAATGTGACGCTTACTGCATTCACTCTTATCATCTCTGTGGCCTCGGTCAGCCTCAGGCTGCTGGATTATATCACACACCTGCTTAACTTTCATGTGTTCTCTTCCCTCTCATTTTAACATCCGCCTCCTCTTAGTTCCTTTTCTTTCTTTCCCTTCACTCACCTACTCACTGGTTCTCTCTGCATTTTTGTACTGTTCAGAATTATGTAACGATCCCTCCTCCTCCTCTTTCTTCCGTTTCCTAAGATGAAGGTGCTGAAGCGGCAGCAGAGGATGATAAAGAACCGAGAGTCGGCCTGCCAGTCGAGGAAGAAGAAGAAGGAGTACCTGCAGAACCTGGAGGCTCAGCTGAGGGAGGCCCAGCAGGAGATTGAACGGCTTCGCAAGGAGAACCAGTCGCTCAGGGAGAGACTGGCAGGGAAGGAGGTGAGACACAATAACAACCACAATCAGACACATTAATAAAAGGTTTACAAAAGACATGACGTGTAAAATATGTTAGTTAAAAGCAGATTTAAACATGTTCTCAGACTGTTCTGCATAAATACTTTTCTGGCCATTGATAAACACTCAAACTCAGGAAGAGGATGGCTGTAAAGTGCAGCCTGACCAGTTAGTGAAGTCCTACGATCCTGAGTTGGACGTTCTAGTCGTTCGTGTTTTCGTTCAGCTCTTTGTCTTTAACTCTGTTGAGTGACAGCAGCATGTGAGCTGCAGTCTCTGCTGTGGGGGAAAGGTGGTGTTCAGTGAAATGTTGCAGAACCTGCTGCTGCTCATCTTTTCTGTTCAGAAAAATGTTCAGTGTAGGTCTGCGTAAACCCGATACAGAAGTGTTTTTATTTATGAGGGACAATGCTGACTGATATCATCATCAAAAGTTTGAAAAAGAACAAATGGAGGCAGATAACAGTGTTGATGCATTTAGAGAGAGAGAGAGATGCAGTGTAAACTGCATTATGTGGAGATAAACCTCATCAAAGGAGCTCAGTAAAATGTACAATTCCATTTCAGCGTTGTGCTGTCAGGAGTGTTGGAATATTTCTGCAGGTTGTGCACAAAAAGCTTTTCTAAAATCCATTTTTCTGTTGTTTGTATTGTTCCAGGGCAGCGAGTCAGTGAGTAACAAGAGAGCCGTGTGCGTCATGGCTGTTCTGCTCTTCATGACCTTCAGCTTTGGACCCGTCAGGTATCCGTTTGGCTCATCTTGAGAATATGTCACCACAGATGTCAAAGCTGCTTCATGTTAAAGCTCACTCATCTCGGACTTTGTCTGTGCAGCATCACAGACATCACAGACAGGAAGCTGTCAACTGGTCTGCAGGAAGACACGGTATCGTATACAGGACGACGGCTGCTGGAGATCGAACAGCAGGCGGCTCCGTCTACCAGCAGAGTGGTGGACAAGAGCGAGACAGAGGAGGACGGAGGAGACGAGCAATGGAAGAGAGCAGAGGAGAGAGACGCCACAGACTCATATCAGTTCAGGTGAGAGGAAAATGCACTGAAGGTGGAGATCTCAGAGGGGGTTTGGACCAGGAAAAGCTCTGGGGGTAGGCAGCATAAACTTGAAATGGCTCAACTGTAATGTTTGATGAGGAGTTTGTGTTCATATTATGCTTTCCTGCTGAGTATGAAAAACTGTGGCATGAAGCCAATGTAGAAGATCTGTGATCACACTTTGACCAACAGACAAGAGAAAGCAGCTGTTACCTGGCCTAATGGTTCTTTTTTACAGTGCGTTGATTATCTTTATCACTCACACACTCTCACATCAGAAGTGGAGCTGCCTTGTCAAGTGCCTTACGTCACCATGACGTTTATGGGGAGCTCGGGGTTCAAACGCCCAGCCTGCTCTGAGCCGCAGCAGCTCCAACACACACTGCCTGAGAAACCAGGCAGTGTGTGTTAGCAGTTATCAAACAGCTTGTCCTGTATCTGATGCTTGTTCTGCACAGAGTCAAAGCTGCACACTGACACGCTCGCCACAGTTATCAGCTGAATGCACACGTTTAATAGAACCCGTTCTGCAGCTCTGCACACACCACCTGCCGCGTGATAGAGGTGGATTTTCTGCTGATGCGTCGCTGCATATGTGTTATTGTGTCCAAATCGCCACCGTCCCAATGTGTGCGTTTGTGTTGAGTGCAGAAACCTGAGTGATGTGTTCAGTGACGTGAAGGACCTGGTTCTGCAGGACATCGACCGTTACTTCACCTCCTCGGACTGCCGACAGTTCAACCGCTCCGAGTCTCTCAGGTCAGTCAGACTGTATGTGTTAGAAAGGTCTTTAACACGGCAGGACAGCAGCGCACATACAGTGAAACATGTTGGCAAGTAAAACAAGCATCAAAGGAACTGTGTGCAGAGGAATGAGCAGAATGGGCAAAAATGTTCATTTTCTTTCTTCATGATATCCAACCAAACTCACTCTGTGGCCCACATTAACAGCTGCAGGCTGCACACAGTGAGAAGTTGCCACTGCATATTAAACTTATCTGCTTGTGTCTTTGTGTCGCTGCATTTTGTGTATTTATAGGCTGGCAGACGAGCTGAGGGGTTGGGTCCATCGACATCAGATCAATCGGAAGAAGTCTGGAGGAAAACCGAAGATCGCCAAGAAGGCCAAGATTGCCCAGGTGAGGAGTCCTCTTTATCTGCCAAAGCCTGATTGGTTTTATACGTGCAGCTTCAGCTGTGGAGGGCTTTAAACTGATCTGAGAGCTGTGATACATAAGTAATGAGGAAAAGGGTTTTATTTCATTTCAGGTGGAATTCGGTTGGTTTGTATAACTTTGCTCTTGTCTCATTTTGAAGCACAAAGCTCAGCAGAGGAAGACAAACTTCTCCAGATATTTGCCAATCCAGGCCCACCGCTCCATAGAAAGGTACCGCAAACGCACCCTTCACTGCTGGACAGACGCCGCCAGCGGCTTTCATCCATTTCCTGTCAGTGACATCAAACTGAAAACTAACTGTGTGCACATCAGTCAGACTCAAAGGTTAAGGAACAAGTAATAAAAGAAGTGAATCATTTTTGTTAACATTTAGTCAAACCACAGTGTCTGTGGCATGATGAGAGAAGCAGCTTTTGCCGCTAATAATTTCCAGGAATATGTTTCATTTCAGAATCACCAGAAAACAGTTTTTAAAAGATTTGTTTTAAAAGGTTCGAAACTTAATTCACCAACTTTTCCTGCTGTCACTCAGTTTTGAAATATTTGTGCTGATTTTTACAAAACTGTTCACAAAGTCCATGTTTTTCTCCAAAATAATACATAGAATTTATATTCAGGTACAGACTTTCAATGATTAGTTATATTTTTATAATCTGTTCAGATTAGGCTGAAATCAGTGTTAACGTTGTTGTTGTTATTGAAGGGAAACTAAGAATTATTTCTATAATTGCTCGACATCAGAGCTCGCACTGATGTCATCAGAGGTCTCAGTAACTAATCTAAGAACTGTTACAGATGTTTATTGTAATGTGAGACCAGGCAAAGCACAAAATTCTGATATTTTAGCTGAAATTACACATTTTTACAGTTACAAATGAATCAACTTCAACTATAAATGTGAATAAATTCTTGAATTTTGTCTCTGCTGTTTTTCCTTCTGCTGGTTGATCTTAAACACTTAAAATGGTCACATTGTGGGATTAGACCGCAGATTACAACACTTGCTGACTAAATAATATTTTATACATAATATTTATAATATATTTATATAATATTATCTGATATATAATCTTTATATTATGCATAAAATTTAGTTATTCATTATTGTTCAGCCTCTGACCTATTGACCTTGACCTTTGTTCCTCTTCCTCCCCCTGTGCTCGTCCTGCAGTCAGCTGCAGGTGCTTCCCGGTCCTGAGGTCACATACAGCGACTTCCTGGACGCCATCGACCGCAGAGAGGACACGTTCTATGTGGTGTCCTTCAGGCGGGTACGACAACACAAACACAGGCCGAACGTCACGCAGCTGTGTGCTTTTTAAACCTGGCATTAAACAGTTTCTCCCTGCAGGACCACCTGCTGCTTCCGGCCATCACCCACAACAAAACCAGCCGGCCCAAAATGTCCCTGGTGATGCCGGCGATGTCTGTGAACGGTGAGTTTGGACCTTTTAACTCTTGACAGACTGCAGCCAGTCTGAGACTCATAGGAGTCCTCTTTGCTGAGATACATACGCAGCTAAATATCTTTACCACACAGTTTAGTTCTTTATTTTTTTTATTAATTTTTTTAATTAAGTTATGAATGTGCATGTGCACCACAAATAGAATCTAAATCTAAAGACTGTTTGCTGTCCATGCAGATGGCTCAAGCTGCTGTTCGTCTCATTATTGATCAAAGCTCTCTGTGACAGTGACGATTATTGATTTAACGACTGCTTTCCCGCTGTCGCCCTCCTCCTCTTCCTCAGAGAGTCTCTATAACTCCTCTCAGGGCTATGAGATGATGATGCAGGTCGACTGCGAGGTCATGGACACTCGAATCGTCCCCATAAAGTCATCTGCTGTCCCCCCTCCCTCCGAGACCCACCCCCGCCTCCCCCCTCCTCCCACCACAGCTCCAACCATCACCATAGCAACCACACGTCACTCCGAGGACGCCAGCACCACCAGCACCCCTCCTCCTCCTCCTCGTCTCAGAGGCAGCCTTTACCTGCCCGTCGACGGACAGCTGAATATTTAATCAGCCAATCAGAAGGAGTCTGAAGGTTGAAGGTTGGAGAAAGACTAAGTGTAATCTCATCATCCCTTCATCAGGTAACAGTTCCTCCTCCAGCAAACGGGAAGCTCCTCTCAGGTCACGAGTCGAGCTTCCTGTCGTTTCCCTAAAGGTGAAAATTCACGAAAACCTCCCTGAAAAATTCAGCTACTCGAGCTCTGAATTTCCAAATAATTACAAACGTGTTTGTAAAAATGAGCGATGAGAGCGCGGCGCACTAACAATCGTGCTGCCTTTCATCGTTTCACAGTGAGAATGCAGCGTGGAGAGGGAGCTGCTCAGTGAACCTCCGGCTGTCCCACAAAAACGTCTCATCCGTCAGGTGCTTTTTTTACCGTGAATATTTAAGCCGCTGCCGCCGCGGCAAGACCAATGCAGCCTTTCGGTCCCGCCCTCTGTGGAGTTTGTAAATTTGTGTTGTGTCACTGACAGAGGGGGCAGAGGCACACTGCATTCACTGCACAGATCAAACTCTGGCTTATGTATCTCACACAATTCAGTCATAAAAATAGTTTATAGAGGAAAAAGTTGAGCTGCGACTTTCTTTAATTTGGGAGCGTTGTTATAATTTGAGCTACTTCTTGAGCAGCTTCATTTTAGAGGGCTTCACTTCAAACAGGAAGTCAGTTTGGTGTCAGATCTGAATTTAGAGTCAGTGTCATCTACACTTAAAAGTATCTGAAAGATCCACATACACAGAAAAAAAAAGGAGTTGAGTGAAAAGCGAGATTTATACTCCATCTCCGAACAGTAACGACTTCTTTTGTATGTTTTAATGAGTCATAAGTAACAGAAGTTAAAATTAAAATGTTTAATTGTCTTTCCTGTGGTAGCTGCAGTGTGTCTTAGCTGCTGCATGAAGTGGGAACAGATGAGATGATGTGAGTGCAGAGAACTCACACAGGGAAGCGTCGTGTCTGCAAACTGAAATGTCACCAACAAAGAGGCAAAAAAATTCACTGAAAATGAAACAAAAGCAGCTCGTTTGTTACTTTTTTGGGATCAATTTTGTGGTGCAACAATTGAATGTGTTCCTGAAACTCTGAGATCCTGCTTCATGCGTCAGCATCTTTTTTTTTTTTTCTTTAAATGGCTTTTTTGATGGGAATTATTTAATAGTTGTAAATATGAATGTAGATATTTTGGTTTGTATTTCACCTTTTTACTTTTTTTGTTTGTTTTTCACAACAAAAAGAAAAAATTTGAAAAAGAACACAAATTTTTATATCTATTGGACCATCCGGTGTGACATGCTCTGTGCTTGTAGTCTGAACTCAGAATTGTCTCCTGATCAAATATATTTATGGATATGTATATACATATTTTGTCTTTGTTAATGTAAAGAATTTACTTCATACAGTCTGTTTGAGCACTCTGCTCATTTCAAGCTCCATGTTTTGGTTCTTGAACTCAGAGCAGTTTGCATGATCCACAGTTCAAAATAATCCTCGATCTGAACCCGGCTGCACCCTCAGTTCATCCTCTGTTGGAAACAAGCTGCTTTGGCTCCTCCCACTTTAAGCTTTTTTTCTTTTTTGTTTTTTCTGGTTTTTGCAGACAGTCTGAACAGCAGGTGTGTGAGGCTTCTGTACCTGAGTTGACAATATTAATATTAAGGACCCCCCCCCCACATGCAGTGCCACAATAAGAAAAAAAAAAAGCGAGGAGTGTCGGAGCCGCTCTGAGACTCAGACTTTCAGAGCTGGAACAGGAGATGGTAGAAACTGAGAAAAGGCCACTTTAAAGGAACCCAGCTGATGAAAGCTGCCCAAGTTGGCCAGAATCAGTCAGCCTCGCTGCCGCGTCGACTCGTTTTTATGAGTTTGTACAAAATATCTTAAAGTCCAAGAATCCAGAATCTAAACTTTATCTGTGAGAGTTTAAAGCCTCACAGGTTCACCCATCTGGGTCAGTTGGCTCAGCATTATGGGACATGTGCTTTTTTTGTTTTTTTGTTTGACATTCAGATATGAAATTTTTAAAAAAATTTTGGTCTCCATCTTCAGTGTGTTAAATTCTGCCTTTAACATTTCTTACAGTGACAGCTTGCCTGCAAAAAGAGCCCCAGCAGTGATCCTGTGTTAATGTCGCCATTTTTTTTATACTGATGTTGCTTTTGATGTAAACAAATGCAGAGAAGAAAACATTGAATATGTTAAATGTATGTTTTTGTCTCTTTTAATAATGGTTTGGATTTTAAAATGCAGCGGATGGTGCAGCAAAAGCAATATTTGTCAGCTGGTTGGTGGTTCTTAAGAGAGTCAGACTGATGTTAGTGGCAGAAAATCCCCCGAGGAGGAGACGCTGCACTTCCTGTCCACATTCTGGTTTCTAAAACCTGAAGATAAAAAGCACTGAAAGCTGTTTCTTTGCTTGGAGTTCTGCTCAGATCGTCTGATTATTCGTTTCTCAGTGGGTCGTAAAACCTTGGAGAAATATTCACGTGAGATCTGGTCAAAATATCTCGTGTAAAGTTCAGACTTTAAGAACCACCGTCCTGCCCTGAAGCCCACTCTGTGCTCACTGAAGGTGTAAATATGAAAATATATGTTGTATGTCCTTTTTTATTTAAATTGAATAAAATCATAAATGTGTAAATAATTCTTGTACTTTGTGCTGATGAGATGCTGAAAGACGGACACAAACGGTTAAACTCCTGAGGCAGCAACAGAGAACCGGAATAAAAGGATGAATGGGGAGAAAAGATTAAAGGAAAAAAGAGGAGAAAAGAGAAGAAGAGAGAGAAAACAAAAAGGAGGAAAGGAGAGTAAGAACAGAAAATGAAACAATAGAAAGGAAGATTGAGTTGTTCCATCCAGCAGAGGGCGGCTGAGCGCTGCAGTCTGATGGAAGGCAGCGCTCAAACAGACTCCCTGAGAAGAGCACAGATGGAGGGTTTACCTGTGCAGGTGAAGGAGCCCAAACTGAATAGATGACCTGATTCACAGAAGTTTAAAATTTAAATAAGAGCAGTCTATGCAGGAGCACATGACCCAGGTAGGTTACAGGTGTGCACAGGAGGCGGAGTCCCACAGGAGATCAATGAGCACCTGGCATTCAAAGGTCACAAAAATAGCAAAAACACAACAAATGATTTGCAGCAGCATGAAGGGGCTCCTCGGCAGCAGAGGCAGGGACTCAGGTGAGCTAAAGATTCCCTCACCTGTGAGTCACCTGTTCCAGCTGAAGGTCTTTAGTGAGTCTGCTGCTTGCTGAGGTTTGTGTGATTTGGTGTTATTAGTAATTTTTTTTTTCAATGATGGTGATTTTTAAGTGTTAATTTCCCCAAAACAAATATTTTTATGCTCCAGCTGCTGGCTTTGAAAAATAATTACAATTCTCCCTCCATGACTGATGACTTTGACTCTGGTATTTGATTTTGTTTGAAAAGGGTACATGTACAGTTTTAAAATAAATGTTGCCATGTAATGCACTGTACCAGAGTCAGCTTAAAGCTCAGTGTGTCTGCAGTCCCTTGGTAGATTACATGCAAAAGGCCACAACAATAAAATGTCACAAAAAGTAAATCACAAAACACACAATAACCCATACAACCATTAGCACCAACGAAAAAAAAACAAACCAGTGTGTCGGTATCTTTCAGCAGACACTTCAGTCTGGTGATGGAGCTGTGGTTCTTCAGGATATCGGAGCTGGAGCTGGGAATACCCAAAAGGTCCGGTACAGTCTCAAGCTGAAGACGCCCCTTGTAGCTTTCATGGATTATCCTGGGTGACAGTTAATGCAATTTGTTGCTGTAAAAAGTTGCTGTATTATGGCCATTCAAATTCATATTGCTGATTAAAATATTTTCAGTTTTAGATGTTCAATAAAGGTTAATCCTGTTTGGCCCAAACTTGGACTGTGTTTTCAATTTTGTTCTGTTCTGTGATTGAGTTTGACACCCCTGGTCTGGAAGATCTTGCAGTGATGATATTGTACAGATTTTTTGTTTAGCATTTTTAAGGTTTGTTTATAAAGAGACTCCAGTGATTTGGTGACAGTATGACACATGGCAAATGTAGTGGCTATCTTCAAGTTAGAATAATAAGAATTTATCTTATACACACTCTGGATGGGCAAGCAGCTGTTTTAAGGCTTTCCAAATAAATTGGAACAAATATTGAAATATTCTCAAACATGAAATTCAGAATATGTATCAAAATATGATTTTGATAAATTATGAAGTAAATATAAATGACGCTTACAGGAAACAATGTGTGTTGTGTTTGTGAAGGTCTTTGCAGTGTCCACGCAGATTGTATTTAATGGTTTTGATCAATTTCTTTGTCTGAGACTTAAAACTGAGATTTGAATCAAATCCAAGAAATTTAAACTCATTCACAATTTCAGTCCTCTCCACATTAATGAAAATGTCTGCTCTAACAGAATGTTGTGTGAGAAGCACGTATCTGTAGTCTCAGATATGTGATAAGAGGAAGACCGAGTGGTCGAGGCACTCACTGATCCTGCCCATGGCGATTGTTAATGTCTTTGCTGCAAACCCTGCAGGCTTTGCATGTGTATATATGACAGTATCATCTGCATAAATTTGCATATCAATGCCATGACACACTTATGGAAGGCCACTGATATAGAGACTAAATGTCAGAGGGTCTAACAGAACCTTGAGGAACATCCACAGAACACTTAAAATTGTCAGACAACACACTGTTTAACACATCGTGACATATCAGAGAGATTAAATAATACCGGTAATATACTGATAGCCTATGATCACTGGCTTCGTGGCAGTCCCCACACTTAAAGGTGAAGTGATAAATGCCTGTTTCCATTCACTAGAGAAAATATTTTATAGGTAAAATGGTATTGCTCTGTTTTGAAATTAAAATGTGGTTGCTTCCTCATAAAATTATGAATATAGTGCCATCTAATCCAACTATTCCCTTTTGTAGAATCCAATATTTTAATATTGGATGCTAATATTGTTCCTCAGTCCTTTAAAAAAATTACCCTCATGAGTTTTCACAGGTTTGCATTTGTTCTTTTTTTTTATTTATTTTTTATTCTGGACCTTTACAGTAAAATGATCCCCAACAGAATTTATTTTATCAGAAAAAAAAAAAATTACAATTCTAAAGATCTTTAGAGTTTATTACATTCCCACTGATATCCTGGCACAATGAACACACCAACAGGAGTGGAACAGAAAGTCCAAATGTGACTTTGACAGAAGCTGAATCCAGGTTGACATCTGTTCACTCACTGCAGGATTCCCACAGGTGATCGGCACAGGTGGATACAGATGCGTGCAGGTAGCATCACAATAAGCAGTATGAGAAGCAAAGCACCGATATCAGCCCAAATCTCACCATTTTAGAGCTCTGAAGATCATTGTTGAAACGGTGTTAAAATCTGTACCATTGCATAGTCTCGTGCCTAGCACCTGCCAAGCTGCATTTCCACGTCAGCGTCATGTTCTCATCCATATAAACCAGTCTTTGTGCTCATTTTGTGTCTCTGAGTCATTTTTTGTGGCACTGGTTTGAACACTGGTTCCCAAATGTTCCCCTGGAACAGGTTTACACGTGTCACGGATTTGTGGGATAACTTCAGTGTACAGATTACACAAAAAGCTGTGAATGATGTCAGAAACTTTTATGCGTAGTGTGTCAGGAGAAGTTGGCCGGTACTGGCATGGACCGAGCGAGCTAAATAGGAACCATCCATCTGAAAGAGTGTTTCAGACGAGCCGTGGATCAGAACCAGAGACACGAGGTCTGGTGGACTGTGGGCCATGTGGAGGGAGACACTAGCAGAGAAATTGCAGGTCTGAATACTGCGACTAAAATGTTACAGCAACAAACAAACGTTGAAGATAGCCAGGATATCTCCCCTTTATCTGGATTCACTTACCCAACAGGCTTTCCCCTCCAAACATGGGGGTGGAGGGGGGGCGATGCTGCTGCAATCCAGGCCTCAGACCTCAGTTTCTTTTGAAACTTGTCTTACTGCTAACCAGCACACCCTGGTGCTTCCTCTCTTGTTTGCGTACCGGTAGCCAATCAGGCCGCTGCTCATGGTCCACCTGGAACTTCTTGTAATGCAGGTGACGACAGCCCATGTTCTGTTCTAGAGGTCCACCCAAATACAACCTGCAGCAGGTGGAGAACTCACTGACATGCAGCTATGCTGAGCTCACTGAGGTTGCAGTGGAGGAGGAGGAGGCATGTGTGACATGAAAACAGGCGTAGCTTTAGGTGGGACCAACTCCCCCTCACCTGAAATTAAACTGTACCTTGTTATTGTTTTGTAAAAAGATTTAACTAATGGTAAATGGGCCAGTTCTCATATACGCTACTTTAAGCACTTCCTATCTAACATTCACACTCCAAAGGGTTGCATCAGAGAGTAACTTGTGGTTCGGTATCTTGCCCAAGGATAGCAGCCAGGGATTGAACCACCAACCTTCCAATTAGTAGGTGAACTCCTTGACCTCCTGAGCTACAGCCACCCCAACCTCAGCTAAACTAACATTTAATCATTGCTCTAATTGTTTTTGTTCCAAGTATGTCGACCTGGTTCGAAGTAAAAACTGAGGCTTTGTGCTCTTTCTGTGAGATTGTAGAGTCACACCAGAACTGAGGGCATCACTGAGTTACACAAAAGGTCCATCATCTCTGTCCTGCTGTGACTGACAGGCTTTATTGTCAGGTCCAGTTTCAGAGGTCACAGCTCTGCAACCTCTGACTTAAAAAAGGGTGATCTGACCAAATGAGGCCTTTGGAATTGAAAAAGAAAAAGCTTCAATGTTCAAACCCTTATCTTGCATTGATATAAATAAACTACAGATGGAAGACTCACACAGTCAGCTGTCTGCCAGGGAGACTCATCACTGAGCTGATTGCTGATCCTCTGTTTGTGTGTGTGTGAGAGATGAAGTCATGGTATGTACTTCCCTGTCTGCTTTCACTGCTCTATAATGATCGTTTTCCTCCTCAGAGACTCTGCAGGCTCTAAATCCACTCTGATGACAGATGCTGGAGAGATGCAACTTAATGACAAATTCTAGCTTCAATTTTTTTTATGGAAGATCATTAGAAGGAAAGCGTGTGTGTGTGTGTGTGTGATTTTATGCTGTTTTGTGTGTTCCTGGTGTGAAGACATTGCCTTAAAAATGCCAAGCCAGTATGAAACCATAGCTTATCACAGCAGTGGTGTAATGACTCAGCTCACGTTAGTCATCCCTGCTTGTTTTAGACTTCCTCAATGGCCGAGCGTGAGGCTGTGAGTACGATCCCACCTTTTCCTGTAAATATGGGGTGTAATCAAAACCGGTAATGACCTCCCATTCATGATCATCTTCTCGTGCACCTCTGGAACTTTATGATGTCCCGTGGTACTTGATTGAGCTTCGATTTTCTCCATTTGTTTCAAATGGAGAAAACCAGCACGGTGGTGTGGTGGTTACCAGTGCTGCCTCACAGCTATAAGGTCTGGGTTTGATTCCACCTTGACCTGGGCCTTTCTGTGTGGAGTTTGCTGCATGTTCTCCCCGTGTCTGTGTGGGTTTCCTCCCACAGTCCAAAGACATGCATTTACGGGGATTGTTGCCACAAACTCAACTCTCATCAGAAGAAGAGGTCCTTCATGCAACATTCAAGTCAGCAGAAATGGGTGTTTGTAAGTGGTCAGAAGGGGCAAAAAAGCAGTTGTGCTGGAATCTGTCTGAACAGGTCTGAGAATTTGATCCTGAACGGGAGGTCGGACAAATTTAAATCAGCCAAGGTTTTTTATTAGAACACCCCCTGGATGGGCTTCTTTCTCTTCCCGTGTCTTAGAATTTTGTTTTCCTGTACTTTCATTGATATAATGATAAAATACCAAATGATCAAACTTTTACACATTAGTAAAACTGACTGTACACGAATGTCACTTTGGAAAACAGGAAGGATGTCATAAAGTTGATAGTTAACCAAGGTTAATACAAGGTTCATGACTTTTAAAAATTTTTACAAGTGACATCTTGAAATGGTTTAAACTGCACTTAAAATATTTTCTGTGGAGTAATTTCTGCTTTATTTCCTCCCTGCTGTTTGTGTCCTACCTGACTGATAAACATCTGTTCACACACACACACACACACACACACACACACACACACACACACACACACACACACACACACACACGCACGCACACACCTGTGGTTGCCAGTTATCGGCTCTTTTGTGTCTCTCAGAGGACTCGTCGATCACTTCATCTACTTCATGTGAATACACAATGAAAACAACCAGACGTGATAAATGCACAAGGTGTTGTGTACACACACACACACACACACACACACACACACACACAAAATACCTGCATGGAAAAGAAGTATATAAGAATATAACTGATTTTGTGGAAACATAAGCAGAGTTGACTATGCTATAAGTATTAAAATATAATAACTTAATTGTTGTAGGGTCTTTACCTTACAGTATAAAGCGCCTTGAGGCGACTGTTTGTTGTGATTTGGTGCTATATAAATAAAACTGATTTGAATTGAACTAAAAGTACAATAAAATGCATCATCTCTAACATCCTCCTGAGACCCATCAATTCATTTTTGTCCTCTGTGGGGGACATTATATTCAGCCTTATATTTTAAGAATTACATTTGCAATCTATGATAGTCCCACTGTACTGTACAGAAGACATCCTGGGCTTTCTACCATTGTCACATTTGTGGAGGTGTGCCTAACAGAGCACATGCACTTCCCTTTTCAAAATGGTGGAAATCCCCGCATCCACATTTTATGGCAGCAGGGGAGGTAAGTGATTGATTTTCTTTCAAAAATTATTTATGTCGCTAAAAATTATATTTCCTCATCAGTATGAAAGTCTTAACCATAAGTTTATGCAATTTAAGGAATGTACAATATTGTTAACCCTGTAAAAATACAAGTTTTATCCAGTGTCACTTGTAGGGGACAGTGGGACCTGCTAATGGCTATCTTAACCCCTTTTCATGCTTCAGGAAGCAGAGGGCTGAATGAGGCAGAAAGGATCTTAATGAAAATTGTGGAAGGAGAGTCAGACATGGAGCTGTGAGGAGATGAGGAGGAGGAAGGCCAGGTAGTAGAGCAGCGATGTGAAAGCTCAGAGGAAAACATAGCAGCTTTTGAGGAGTCTGAAGAGGAACAAAGTGAAGATGCCTGCCAGCCATTATGGATGAAAAGCAACATGTAAGCCAGGGTCACAGAAGTTATTGGTAATAGTGAGTGCAAAGGAGAATTTAAACTTTTTAAAATTTAGAACACAGACACAATAATGTAAAACATTGTAATGGCAGTTACATAAGTAATTACATATATTGCATTATGTTAAACTATACCTCTCTTTTTTTCATCAACATAGTTTCAACCCTGTTGTGGAGGAGGATGCCTTGCAGGAAAGTGCAAGTCAAAGATGTCAGATGACAAGAAGTTACTACAACAAGGCAGAGGTGCATCTGAAATGGTTGTCCGAAAACCATCAGAGGTTGCAGTGACAAAGTGGCAGGACAATCAAGTGGTTCTGATGGCTTCAAGTGTCCATGGGATTGAACCCCAGGACATCTGCAGGAGATGGTGCCATATTCTTGTGCCCAGACCTGCTGTTGTTATTGAGTACAACAAAAACATGGGTGGGGTAGACTTGTGTGACCGCATGATTAGCTTTTACCCAATGTCAAGTCGCACTAAAAAATGGACCATTTGTACCATCATGCATTTTTTTGACCTGGCAGGCAAAAACAGCTGGATTGAGTACAGGTCAGACCACCAGGTATCTGGGAAACCAGAGAGAAAGAAGCTGCAGCATTTTGATTTCAAGTTGCTTCTGGCTGAAGAACTGATTGCGCAGGCACAGGGTCTAGGTCAGCAGCTTGACAAGCTGACCAGTGATGACGATGAGAGGAGCAATGAAGATGCAGATGGAGATTACATTCCAACTACTTAGAGGAGGCATGTTGAACCCCCAGCCAATGATGACATTAAAAAAATATGGGGCGCTCCATTTGCCAAAGATGGTAGAGGCAGCACACTCATCACGGTGCAGGAGACAGGGATGCAGAGGCAAAACATTTGTGAAGTGCATCAAATGTAGCATGTTTTGTGTGTGTCCATACAGAAAAACTGCTTTATGTTGTACCACACATGAGCTGGTATTACTGCTGTGTAATATAACCAAAGACCCCAGCTCTAGGCCACTGTCACTGATGGAGATTGCATTTTAATCAAAAATCTCTGAAATGAAATCTGTTTTGTTACAGTATTTCGATGTTTAGATGTGTTTCAGACATTATAAATAAATAAATACCAAAACCTTTTTTCTTCTGGGTCTCAGTCCTGAAAAAAGTAATTGTCCTGGTGCATGACCCAACTTGAACCAAGCTTTAGCTGTGGGACAGATGTCCTCACATTTGACTGCAAAAAAATTCCTCAGCTCTCCAGCTGACAGTCTGACAGCTGGTCTGAGGTTGGTTTCCTCCAAATGTGCTGCCCTGCATTATGGACAAACATCTCCACTGTGGTCTCATTTGTTTGGGTTTGGACCCTTTCTCTTGCAGCCGCTCCAAACAAGCCATACTTCAGCCTTCTTCGAATTGTGCTGTCATGACCTTTCACCTTTAACATGCTAGCTGAGGCCTATAGAGTCTGAGATGGCGCTTTTCCGGTTTCTCTGACGTTGGGCTGAATTTGCTGGGATTTTATTAACACACACCTGAATACTCCAGACCAACAAACCTCTGCTTTCCAAGCATGGCTGTTTAACCAGGAAAAACAAATTCTCTATTCTTTAAGACATTTCCTGAATGGGGGTTCATAAACAGATAATACTCCTAATTACCAGCATGTTAAAAAAAAAAAAACAGCAATTAAAGGAGTAAAAGGAGAATTTACTGCCTCAGGGTGAAGTTGGCCTCCTCTGTAATTGTTTTTTCTAACATGTAGTATTTTTGTGGGAGTTATTGGACACAGTAGTCGTGTTAATGAAGATGCTGTTACTGTGCCACATGGGAAAAGATTTAGACATTAATCTGAAACATTTAAGAGTCACTGTCGGAGTCACTTCTATTCATCCTGCATGTTGCCCCATACTTGAGCTGCTGTGACACCTGAATTTCCCCCGGGGACAGAACTGCTGGACAGAAGTAAAAAAAAAGAAGAGCAAACTCAGTGAAAGCCAGATTGTGATTGCAGATCACTGTGCTGAGTACATTTTAAAGATGGGCAATAACCTCCTCCCTCATTAAAAGGACTCTCCTTTTGCATTTGAATGTAATCCTCCACTATTTATCCCTTGTGTTACCTTTCAAAGAACCAAAGCTATGAAATGGTTTATAAAATGAGAAATCTCTGCACAAAAAAAAAGGCACAAAGTCATATTTCTTGCATCAGTCTTTCTCTATGCACTGAGATCACCGAGTATGCTGCAGAGAAACTCTGCTGGCCTTAAACGGAGCAGGTTAACAGTCACTCTTATAAACCACGGAGTACAGTTTGTCTTTTCCTGAGTAAAAGTCATTTATAGACACAGTGAGGCCGGAGACACGAGGACAGACATGTTTTTGTGTTCGTGTGCGTGACGTCTTTGTCCATCTCGGAGGCTTCAGATGAAAAACTCATCAAAGTTCCCAAAAAAATGACACTTGTGTCCCGAGTTTCCGAAGCCATCCTGCGTGTTTCCAACAAGTGGTTATGTGAAGGTCAGTGAGGAGAGAGGAGACGGCTGACTGTGTGAGTCTTCCATCTGTAGTTTATTTATGTTAATGCAAGATAAGGATTTGAGAGGAGTGACGCAATGAAGGAATAACCAGAACAAAAATGCACACATCAGGACATTTTGAGCCTAAAGATGGTGTACAAAAAATTTTTTTAATAAAAAAACAGAAGTAACGCCCCCTTACCTGAGCCACGTCCAGAGCTAAACAGGTCTTTGGGTGGTTGCATTATCCCTTTCATCTTTAAAATTCCTCTGTGTCTTTTCTATGTTAGGAAGTCATGTTGGCCTGAGGGGAAAAACCATCCTGACTCACCTGCAGAAATTGGTAGCAGCAGCTTCCTGGAGGCATCACCTACAACCACCACAACCTGCTGCTGCTTCTGTACACATGGACTGTGCTCCCAGTTGCACCCTCAGTTGTAGAAAATGGGTGTATTCTGCTTATTATAAAAATAACCTTAATGGACCAATCAGCATTCACTAGCATTTTATGGGCAAAACCACCTTAAATGTAAACACTGGACATAACTGATGATGGATTTGCAAAGAACTCAAATAAAATGTATTTTTTTACTTTCAGCTGTTTAGCTCTGTGGACTGTCTGTCTGCACCCCTCACTGTGAACTGCAGCCAATCTTTGCCTCGCCCACTGATGGGTGGAAGGAGGTCATGTTTTCATTCGTGTTGGTCGGTCTGTCTGTCAGCTGGATAACTCGGAAAATTATGAGCGGATTTCAATAAAAAATTGTTGTTGTTGGTGGTGGTACAAGGAGCAATGGCTTAAATTTTAGTGGTGATCTGGATCACGATCTGGATCCAGGATTCTGTAAAAGGTTTCTTTACCACTGTGAGATAGATACATATGAGTGTGTGTGTCTAACCTTATGAAGATAAGTCAGAATCCTCTAAAAAGAATTAAGGTGCAACATGACCATAGGTTTTGTCATATAGCAAAGTTTCTTCATGACTGAAAGAGGAATCCGGGTCTAATGATTCGGAGTGCTAAAATTGATTCATGATTACGACTGCATTGGGGTGATATTACCAGGAAGTGAAAGCGCTCTACTGGAGCTGATCTGGTGCTGCAGGGCTCATTATTACCTGTTGTTGGTGATGAAATATGAGTCAGACAAAAATATCAGCAGTAAATACTGTGTCAGTCTGACTGTTGACCATGTTGGTAAATAGGTTTTGGCCTGCCAAACTATGTGACCCCACAGTCTCAGCTTCTTGTGGGGTAAAATTAAAATATACGGATGATGGGGCGTGCTGTGGTCAAAGCTGAATTCCAACCCCGCAGTGCTAGCAGCCGGAGGCCTGACATTCTGCCTGCAGCAACATGGAGATCAGTCCAAACAAACGAGGGCGCCCATGCGTTGGTTGGTTAACTTGTTTCGCCCTTACACGGTTTTCCAGCGTTCACATGTGTGCACAGAGGAATCATGATAGATAATGAGGGAAGGAAACACCAAGAATGGCTCCCTGATGGCATCGCTGTCATGTTGGGTATGATATGATAAGTGGGATAATCTACATTTATAAAGGAAATATGTAATCTTACAGAATATATCCAAAATAGTTAATTTATTGTCAGTTTGTCAGTTTCCACAAACCCACTGACAATCTGACATTTAATGCAAACTGGAAATAAATATGAAATCCATTTCTGTCATCAGTGAAGAGACAGCTTCAGTTTGGAAACCAGGTGGGTGTCTTATCTGCTGAGAAAGACAGCACAAAGGAGTCATGTTCATTTTCTTTGGCCGACGTGGAATATCAGTGTCACGGCAGTAAAACACACGATTTAAGACAGGAGAAAAGGGACGTTCAGTGGAAAACAAGGCAGTGAGTGTCTGGCAGCAGAAGCGTGTAAATCTGTGCTAATCTGGTCCTGCAGCTTTTAAAGAGGAAATTAAGTCTTATTTTCTTTTTTTCCTGCCCTGTAGAACAAAATCATCACAGTACATCTGCAGGAGGCTGAACTTAAACTGCACAGTAATTCAAACCAGGCTCTCGATATGGAAAATCTGTGCAGAAGCATCAGCGTGCTCATGACAGAAACATTCAGTTTTATTTTAAAATGCAAAAAATACATGACCTCACATAAAAGATTAATATTTTTAAAAGAAAAAAGAAATTCATTTAGGATAACTGAAGAATATATTGATGCAAGTTACTCTTGTCTAACTTCATGGGGTTTGCAAGTGACTAGAGAATCACCGCTGCAGCCACTTTCAGCCCTGTGGACACAGGCTGCTTTTTCACTTATTTTCAGTCCCATCCTTGTACCTGACCATTTTCAGAGGTATGATTTGTTTTTTTTTTGTTTGTTTTTTTTGTTAGGGCTCTGACATAAGATTCATACAAGTATAAAAAAGGCTCTTAACTCAACGGATGAACCAGTGTTGTGTCTACACATATCAGACAACTTAGGATTTAAATTGTATCTTTAGGCTCTTCTGGCATTTTCTTTTCAACTTTTGATAATTATGTTGTCAAGAGCTGGATGGCTGATTGTCATTAAGGACAGGACAGTGTTTGGAAACTTCCACCTTCCTATTAGGTCATTGTATACTGTGGTGCTGAGTTCCTTAAAGTTCTGTAAAGGAATTTTAAAATTCTGGGCTAAGATTTTAGTCCACATTTTGTCAAAAAGCCGCATTTTAATGGCTTCAGTTCTTTCTGGAGTCCATGTCTTGATGTCATCTGCTATGTTAACAGTGCAGATAATTAGCTCTTCAGTGAAGTTTTTCACAAAATGATGTTATTCTTCTGTGTTTTCAGACACACTCTGTACTTTCTTTGGCAGTGCCAGCAGGTGATTGGTGAACGTTTGCACAGTAGCACTGTCCAGTTGCTTTCTTAAACTTAAAATCAAGTGTTTTTCCTTGCAGCTGTGTGTTTTGCAAAGGTCAATCTCAGGCCAGATTTTGTGCAGAAGACGCTCGCTGGTGGACTCAGGAGTGAAGCACTCTGTGAAGTTTCTGTATTTGAAGGGCGCTTTCTTTGCAGCCTGGTAAACCACCTTCTGAATAAGTCTGCTGACACACATCTTTTCTTCAGACAAGAATTCAGATGAATCACTTATCTCAGAATCAGCATCGGACTCATCATCAGTGTCCCACTTGTATGCTGCAGCTTTCACAGGGTCTTCCAGGGGACAAACTTCTATTTTGTCCAAGTCTTTTGTATCAGTCAGACAGCTCTTCTCTGGCTCTCCTGTGGTTCTGCTCAAAGGAGGCAGAGCAGGTCACCTACTGATCAGAAGGTCAGGGCTGAATTCCTGGCTGCTCTGCAGAGTTATCTGCATTCTTGTCTCCATGTTCAGTTTCCTGTTTTACCTTGCCAGGCTTGGTCTCTGGTGTTCTGTGTTTAGTTTTTACATCCTTGTCTTTTTTCTGTGATTATGCTCCGCTGTGATCCCCACCTGTTGTCACTCCCCTCTTTATCCCTCTGTGTATATATTGTCTCCATTTTTCCCTTGTTCCTTGTTGTGTTGTTGTCATTAATTTCCCTCTGCATGCACGCTGAGTCTTCAAGTGTCAAGTTTCAGCAAATAAAGCTATGAAAACTAAGTTCCTTGTCTCCTGAGTCCTGCGTGGGTCCAATCCTGCCTGCCACACAAAATCAGCATCAAAATCAGCATCAACTTGACCCGCCGTGTTTCTAGAGAGAAATGCTGCATATGGCCGAAAGAACACCATCCCCACAGTCGAGCACTGAGGGGAAACATCATGCTTTGGGGCTGTTTGGCACTAGATTCTGTGAAAGCTTTGCAATTCAATTGAAAGTAGAGCCACAGAATCTCAGAGCATATTCCCTTATAAACCTGACTCAGAGTGGAGTAGAGTTTGAAACCGTTAAACCTGGTTTCAAGGAAGTCACCTCTGTGATGTGAACTAATCACTACAGAACATTCTGTATGTGACAGAGCTTTTCTACCAACATAGGTCATATTTGATTTTTGAGATTCACTGAGTGACATGCAAATAAATTATAACATTTATGTAATGGGTTTGTTTGTTTTTGTTTTGTTTTTTTGTTTTTGGCTAATGTTGCCTCATTAAAATTAAGTGCACAAACTTACAAATTCAGCAGGGAATAAAATAACTATTTCCTCCACTGTAACACTTCAATTTGTGTTTTGACAAGCTGACTGATAAGCAGTTTCAGTGGCTGGGTGTGGCCTGTTTTATCTTCCTAGAGTTCAAGTCAAAGGTCTGGGCTGGTGGTATTCACAAAGCCAAGTAAATTCAATACAATGTGCTGTTCTGTGACTCAAGTCACTGGATAAAAACAGAACTGCCAACTGGACACATGACAATTAAAAAAATAACACACACGCGTCTGTGTGTGTGTGTGTGGATTTCAATAATCCAAACACAGCATGGATGTATTTGAAGTGTGATTTTGTGTTGTTGAGTATTCTATGAACCTATTCAATGATGAAATAAATAAACTGATAGCCACTTTAACAAACCTACAGCTTTGCAAAATCTCACTCTTCCAAAGGATTCAGAATTGAACTGAGGTGGTGTTTGAGTGAGGTGATAATGAAAAATAAAACTCCAAAGCAACTCTAATAAACACAGATGTCATTGAAACGGAAAGTTCGATTCTTTGATTTGGTGTTTTTACAAAAGAATTGTAAACCTTAAAGGTGAAGGTCTGGCCAGTTTTATTGGAACTGAGATGACTCTGCAGAGCAGCCAGGAATTGAGCGGCTGACCTTCTGATGAGTAGGTGACCTGCTCTGCCTCCTTCGAGCAGAACCACAGGAGAGCCAGAGAAGAGCTGTCTGACTGATACAAAAGACTTGGACAACAATACTGAAGTTTGTCCCCTGGAAGACCCTGTGAAAGCTGCAGCATACAAGTGGGACACTGATGATGAGTCCGATGCTGATTCTGAGATAAGTGATTCATCTGAATTCTTGTCTGAAGATAAGATGTGTGTCAGCAGACTTATTCAGAAGGTGGTTTACCAGGCTGCAAAGAAAGCGCCCTTCAAATACAGAAACTTCACAGAGTGCTTCACTCCTGAGTCCACCAGACGAGCGTCTTCTGCACAAAATCTGGCCTGAGATTGACCTTTGCAACACACAGCTGCAAGGAAAGCACTTGGTTCATTTTTAAGGTGAAGATGTGAAACCTTACCAATCACCTCTGGCACTGCAAGGATGAGTGAAACCAGAAGATGGTAGCTGAAGACTAGCTGAAGAGCTAATTTGCACTGTATCTGTTGGTGACCAAAGTGAACCATGTGAAACTTACAAATTATCTTGAACTTGGTAGGTCCAATGACCTCAATGGAAGGTGAAGTTGTGTGGTGACTTTAACATAATTAAAAGGTAAAAGAAAATGCAGAAGAGCCTAAAGATTGATTAATAGCATTATAATAATACAACCTATGGGTTTGTAAAGGAAACAAGGATGATTTGATGGTGATTTGATGGTGTGTGTGATTTTTTCCTTGTTTTGTGCATGTATTTCCATCTAAAACTATCATTTGAATTTATCAGTCTGATTAACCTGGGATGTTGATGATTCACAAAAAAAAAAATAACTTCATTATTAAAGCTTTAACAGATACAGTAGCATGGTTGACACTGTTCCTGGCTTTGGTTCTGTGACAGTGTGGCTATCTTAACAAATGAACCCACCTGGTTTCCAAACTGAAGCTGTCTCTTCACTGATGACAGAAATGGATTTCATATTTATTTCCAGTTTGCATTAAATGTCAGATTGTCAGTGGGTTTGTGGAAACTGACAAACTGACAATAAATTAACTATTTTGGATATATTCTGTAAGATTACATATTTCCTTTATAAATGTAGATTATCCCACTTATCATATCATACCCAACATGACAGCGATGCCATCAGGGAGCCATTCTTGGTGTTTCCTTCCCTCATTATCTATCATGATTCCTCTGTGCACACATGTGAACGCTGGAAAACCGTGTAAGGGCGAAACAAGTTAACCAACCAACGCATGGGCGCCCTCGTTTGTTTGGACTGATCTCCATGTTGCTGCAGGCAGAATGTCAGGCCTCCGGCTGCTAGCACTGCGGGGTTGGAATTCAGCTTTGACCACAGCACGCCCCATCATCCGTATATTTTAATTTTACCCCACAAGAAGCTGAGACTGTGGGGTCACATAGTTTGGCAGGCCAAAACCTATTTACCAACATGGTCAACAGTCAGACTGACACAGTATTTACTGCTGATATTTTTGTCTGACTCATATTTCATCACCAACAACAGGTAATAATGAGCCCTGCAGCACCAGATCAGCTCCAGTAGAGCGCTTTCACTTCCTGGTAATATCACCCCAATGCAGTCGTAATCATGAATCAATTTTAGCACTCCGAATCATTAGACCCGGATTCCTCTTTCAGTCATGAAGAAACTTTGCTATATGACAAAACCTATGGTCATGTTGCACCTTAATTCTTTTTAGAGGATTCTGACTTATCTTCATAAGGTTAGACACACACACTCATATGTATCTATCTCACAGTGGTAAAGAAACCTTTTACAGAATCCTGGATCCAGATCGTGATCCAGATCACCACTAAAATTTAAGCCATTGCTCCTTGTACCACCACCAACAACAACAATTTTTTATTGAAATCCGCTCATAATTTTCCGAGTTATCCAGCTGACAGACAGACCGACCAACACGAATGAAAACATGACCTCCTTCCACCCATCAGTGGGCGAGGCAAAGATTGGCTGCAGTTCACAGTGAGGGGTGCAGCAGACAGTCCACAGAGCTAAACAGCTGAAAGTAAAAAAATACATTTTATTTGAGTTCTTTGCAAATCCATCATCAGTTATGTCCAGTGTTTACATTTAAGGTGGTTTTGCCCATAAAATGCTAGTGAATGCTGATTGGTCCATTAAGGTTATTTTTATAATAAGCAGAATACACCCATTTTCTACAACTGAGGGTGCAACTGGGAGCACAGTCCATGTGTACAGAAGCAGCAGCAGGTTGTGGTGGTTGTAGGTGATGCCTCCAGGAAGCTGCTGCTACCAATTTCTGCAGGTGAGTCAGGATGGTTTTTCCCCTCAGGCCAACATGACTTCCTAACATAGAAAAAGACACAGAGGAATTTTAAAGATGAAAGGGATAATGCAACCACCCAAAGACCTGTTTAGCTCTGGACGTGGCTCAGGTAAGGGGCGTTACTTCTGTTTTTTTATTAAAAAAATTTTTTGTACACCATCTTTAGGCTCAAAATGTCCTGATGTGTGCATTTTTGTTCTGGTTATTCCTTCATTGCGTCACTCCTCTCAAATCCTTATCTTGCATTAACATAAATAAACTACAGATGGAAGACTCACACAGTCAGCCGTCTCCTCTCCTCCTCACTGACCTTCACATAACCACTTGTTGGAAACACGCAGGATGGCTTCGGAAACTCGGGACACAAGTGTCATTTTTTTGGGAACTTTGATGAGTTTTTCATCTGAAGCCTCCGAGATGGACAAAGACGTCACGCACACGAACACAAAAACATGTCTGTCCTCGTGTCTCCGGCCTCACTGTGTCTATAAATGACTTTTACTCAGGAAAAGACAAACTGTACTCCGTGGTTTATAAGAGTGACTGTTAACCTGCTCCGTTTAAGGCCAGCAGAGTTTCTCTGCAGCATACTCGGTGATCTCAGTGCATAGAGAAAGACTGATGCAAGAAATATGACTTTGTGCCTTTTTTTTTTGTGCAGAGATTTCTCATTTTATAAACCATTTCATAGCTTTGGTTCTTTGAAAGGTAACACAAGGGATAAATAGTGGAGGATTACATTCAAATGCAAAAGGAGAGTCCTTTTAATGAGGGAGGAGGTTATTGCCCATCTTTAAAATGTACTCAGCACAGTGATCTGCAATCACAATCTGGCTTTCACTGAGTTTGCTCTTCTTTTTTTTTTACTTCTGTCCAGCAGTTCTGTCCCCGGGGGGAAATTCAGGTGTCACAGCAGCTCAAGTATGGGGCAACATGCAGGATGAATAGAAGTGACTCCGACAGTGACTCTTAAATGTTTCAGATTAATGTCTAAATCTTTTCCCATGTGGCACAGTAACAGCATCTTCATTAACACGACTACTGTGTCCAATAACTCCCACAAAAATACTACATGTTAGAAAAAACAATTACAGAGGAGGCCAACTTCACCCTGAGGCAGTAAACTCTCCTTTTACTCCTTTAATTGCTGTTTTTTTTTTTTTAACATGCTGGTAATTAGGAGTATTATCTGTTTATGAACCCCCATTCAGGAAATGTCTTAAAGAATAGAGAATTTGTTTTTCCTGGTTAAACAGCCATGCTTGGAAAGCAGAGGTTTGTTGGTCTGGAGTATTCAGGTGTGTGTTAATAAAATCCCAGCAAATTCAGCCCAACGTCAGAGAAACCGGAAAAGCGCCATCTCAGACTCTATAGGCCTCAGCTAGCATGTTAAAGGTGAAAGGTCATGACAGCACAATTCGAAGAAGGCTGAAGTATGGCTTGTTTGGAGCGGCTGCAAGAGAAAGGGTCCAAACCCAAACAAATGAGACCACAGTGGAGATGTTTGTCCATAATGCAGGGCAGCACATTTGGAGGAAACCAACCTCAGACCAGCTGTCAGACTGTCAGCTGGAGAGCTGAGGAATTTTTTTGCAGTCAAATGTGAGGACATCTGTCCCACAGCTAAAGCTTGGTTCAAGTTGGGTCATGCACCAGGACAATTACTTTTTTCAGGAGCTGAGACCCAGAAGAAAAAAAGGTTTTGGTATTTATTTATTTATAATGTCTGAAACACATCTAAACATCGAAATACTGTAACAAAACAGATTTCATTTCAGAGATTTTTGATTAAAATGCAATCTCCATCAGTGACAGTGGCCTAGAGCTGGGGTCTTTGGTTATATTACACAGCAGTAATACCAGCTCATGTGTGGTACAACATAAAGCAGTTTTTCTGTATGGACACACACAAAACATGCTACATTTGATGCACTTCACAAATGTTTTGCCTCTGCATCCCTGTCTCCTGCACCGTGATGAGTGTGCTGCCTCTACCATCTTTGGCAAATGGAGCGCCCCATATTTTTTTAATGTCATCATTGGCTGGGGGTTCAACATGCCTCCTCTAAGTAGTTGGAATGTAATCTCCATCTGCATCTTCATTGCTCCTCTCATCGTCATCACTGGTCAGCTTGTCAAGCTGCTGACCTAGACCCTGTGCCTGCGCGATCAGTTCTTCAGCCAGAAGCAACTTGAAATCAAAATGCTGCAGCTTCTTTCTCTCTGGTTTCCCAGATACCTGGTGGTCTGACCTGTACTCAATCCAGCTGTTTTTGCCTGCCAGGTCAAAAAAATGCATGATGGTACAAATGGTCCATTTTTTAGTGCGACTTGACATTGGGTAAAAGCTAATCATGCGGTCACACAAGTCTACCCCACCCATGTTTTTGTTGTACTCAATAACAACAGCAGGTCTGGGCACAGAGAATACTGGCACCATCTCCTGCAGATGTCCTGGGGTTCAATCCCATGGACACTTGAAGCCATCAGAACCACTTGATTGTCCTGCCACTTTGTCACTGCAACCTCTGATGGTTTTCGGACAACCATTTCAGATGCACCTCTGCCTTGTTGTAGTAACTTCTTGTCATCTGACATCTTTGACTTGCACTTTCCTGCAAGGCATCCTCCTCCACAACAGGGTTGAAACTATGTTGATGAAAAAGAGAGGTATAGTTTAACATAATGCAATATATGTAATTACTTATGTAACTGCCATTACAATGTTTTACATTATTGTGTCTGTGTTCTAAATTTTAAAAAGTTTAAATTCTCCTTTGCACTCACTATTACCAATAACTTCTGTGACCCTGGCTTACATGTTGCTTTTCATCCATAATGGCTGGCAGGCATCTTCACTTTGTTCCTCTTCAGACTCCTCAAAAGCTGCTATGTTTTCCTCTGAGCTTTCACATCGCTGCTCTACTACCTGGCCTTCCTCCTCCTCATCTCCTCACAGCTCCATGTCTGACTCTCCTTCCACAATTTTCATTAAGATCCTTTCTGCCTCATTCAGCCCTCTGCTTCCTGAAGCATGAAAAGGGGTTAAGATAGCCATTAGCAGGTCCCACTGTCCCCTACAAGTGACACTGGATAAAACTTGTATTTTTACAGGGCTAACAATATTGTACATTCCTTAAATTGCATAAACTTATGGTTAAGACTTTCATACTGATGAGGAAATATCATTTTTAGCGACATAAATAATCTTTTGAAAAGAAAATCAATCACTTACCTCCCCTGCTGCCATAAAATGTGGATGCGGGGATTTCCACCATTTTGAAAAGGGAAGTGCATGTGCTCTGTTAGGCACACCTCCACAAATGTGACAATGGTAGAAAGCCCAGGATGTCTTCTGTACAGTACAGTGGGACTATCATAGATTGCAAATGTAATTCTTAAAATATAAGGCTGAATATAATGTCCCCCACAGAGGACAAAAATGAATTGATGGGTCTCAGGAGGATGTTAGAGATGATGCATTTTATTGTACTTTTAGTTCAATTCAAATCAGTTTTATTTATATAGCACCAAATCACAACAAACAGTCGCCTCAAGGCGCTTTATACTGTAAGGTAAAGACCCTACAACAATTAAGTTATTATATTTTAATACTTATAGCATAGTCAACTCTGCTTATGTTTCCACAAAATCAGTTATATTCTTATATACTTCTTTTCCATGCAGGTATTTTGTGTGTGTGTGTGTGTGTGTGTGTGTGTGTGTGTGTACACAACACCTTGTGCATTTATCACGTCTGGTTGTTTTCATTGTGTATTCACATGAAGTAGATGAAGTGATCGACGAGTCCTCTGAGAGACACAAAAGAGCCGATAACTGGCAACCACAGGTGTGTGCGTGCGTGTGTGTGTGTGTGTGTGTGTGTGTGTGTGTGTGTGTGTGTGTGTGTGTGTGTGTGTGTGTGTGTGAACAGATGTTTATCAGTCAGGTAGGACACAAACAGCAGGGAGGAAATAAAGCAGAAATTACTCCACAGAAAATATTTTAAGTGCAGTTTAAACCATTTCAAGATGTCACTTGTAAAAATCTTTGAAAGTCATGAACCTTGTATTAACCTTGGTTAACTATCAACTTTATGACATCCTTCCTGTTTTCCAAAGTGACATTCGTGTACAGTCAGTTTTACTAATGTGTAAAAGTTTGATCATTTGGTATTTTATCATTATATCAATGAAAGTACAGGAAAACAAAATTCTAAGACACGGGAAGAGAAAGAAGCCCATCCAGGGGGTGTTCAATAAAAAACCTTGGCTGATTTAAATTTGTCCGACCTCCCGTTCAGGATCAAATTCTCAGACCTGTTCAGACAGATTCCAGCACAACTGCTTTTTTGCCCCTTCTGACCACTTACAAACACCCATTTCTGCTGACTTGAATGTTGCATGAAGGACCTCTCTCTTCTGATGAGAGTTGAGTTGTGTGGCAACAATCCCCGTAAATGCATGTCTCGGATCTGTGGGAGGAAACCCACACAGACACGGGGAGAACATGCAGCAAACTCCACACAGAAAGGCCCAGGTCAAGGTGGAATCAAACCCAGACCTTATAGCTGTGAGGCAGCACTGGTAACCACCACACCACCGTGCTGGTTTTCTCCCATTTGAAACAAATGGAGAAAATCGAGCCAATCAAGTACCACGGGACATCATAAAGTTCCAGAGGTGCACGAGAAGATGATCATGAATGGGAGGTCATTACCGGTTTTGATTACACCCCATATTTACAGGAAAAGGTGGGATCGTACTCACAGCCTCACGCTCGGCCATTGAGGAAGTCTAAAACAAGCAGGGATGACTAACGTGAGCTGAGTCATTACACCACTGCTGTGATAAGCTATGGTTTCATACTGGCTTGGCATTTCTAAGGCAATGTCTTCACACCAGGAACACACAAAACAGCATAAAATCACACACACACACACACACACGCTTTCCTTCTAATGATCTTCCAGAAAAAAAATTGAAGCTAGAATTTGTCATTAAGTTGCATCTCTCCAGCATCTGTCATCAGAGTGGATTTAGAGCCTGCAGAGTCTCTGAGGAGGAAAACGATCATTATAGAGCAGTGAAAGCAGACAGGGAAGTACATACCATGACTTCATCTCTCACACACACACAAACAGAGGATCAGCAATCAGCTCAGTGATGAGTCTCCCTGGCAGACAGCTGACTGTGTGAGTCTTCCAAAGTCTGTAGTTTATTTATATCAATGCAAGATAAGGGTTTGAACATTGAAGCTTTTTCTTTTTCAATTCCAAAGGCCTCATTTGGTCAGATCACCCTTTTTTAAGTCAGAGGTTGCAGAGCTGTGACCTCTGAAACTGGACCTGACAATCAAGCCTCTGTGAGTCACAGCAGGACAGAGATGATGGACCTTTTGTGTAACTCAGTGATGCCCTCAGTTCTGGTGTGACTCTACAATCTCACAGAAAGAGCACAAAGCCTCAGTTTTTACTTCGAACCAGGTCGACATACTTGGAACAAAAACAATTAGAGCAATGATTAAATGTTAGTTTAGCTGAGGTTGGGGTGGCTGTAGCTCAGGAGGTCAAGGAGTTCACCTACTAATTGGAAGGTTGGTGGTTCAATCCCTGGCTGCTATCCTTGGGCAAGATACCGAACCACAAGTTACTCTCTGATGCAACCCTTTGGAGTGTGAATGTTAGATAGGAAGTGCTTAAAGTAGCGTATATGAGAACTGGCCCATTTACCATTAGTTAAATCTTTTTACAAAACAATAACAAGGTACAGTTTAATTTCAGGTGAGGGGAGAGTTGGTCCCACCTAAAGCTACGCCTGTTTTCATGTCACACATGCCTCCTCCTCCTCCACTGCAACCTCAGTGAGCTCAGCATAGCTGCATGTCAGTGAGTTCTCCACCTGCTGCAGGTTGTATTTGGGTGGACCTCTAGAACAGAACATGGGCTGTCGTCACCTGCATTACAAGAAGTTCCAGGTGGACCATGAGCAGCGGCCTGATTGGCTACCGGTACGCAAACAAGAGAGGAAGCACCAGGGTGTGCTGGTTAGCAGTAAGACAAGTTTCAAGAAACTGAGGTCTGAGGCCTGGATTGCAGCAGCATCGCCCCCCCCTCCACCCCCATGTTTGGAGGGGAAAGCCTGTTGGGTAAGTGAATCCAGATAAAGGGGAGATATCCTGGCTATCTTCAACGTTTGTTTGTTGCTGTAACATTTTAGTCGCATATTTCAGACCTGCAATTTCTCTGCTAGTGTCTCCCTCCACATGGCCCACAGTCCACCAGACCTCGTGTCTCTGGTTCTGATCCACGGCTCGTCTGAAACACTCTTTCAGATGGATGGTTCCTATTTAGCTCGCTCGGTCCATGCCAGTACCGGCCAACTTCTCCTGACACACTACGCATAAAAGTTTCTGACATCATTCACAGCTTTTTGTGTAATCTGTACACTGAAGTTATCCCACAAATCCGTGACACGTGTAAACCTGTTCCAGGGGCAACATTTGGGAACCAGTGTTCAAACCAGTGCCACAAAAAATGACTCAGAGACACAAAATGAGCACAAAGACTGGTTTATATGGATGAGAACATGACGCTGACGTGGAAATGCAGCTTGGCAGGTGCTAGGCACGAGACTATGCAATGGTACAGATTTTAACACCGTTTCAACAATGATCTTCAGAGCTCTAAAATGGTGAGATTTGGGCTGATATCGGTGCTTTGCTTCTCATACTGCTTATTGTGATGCTACCTGCACGCATCTGTATCCACCTGTGCCGATCACCTGTGGGAATCCTGCAGTGAGTGAACAGATGTCAACCTGGATTCAGCTTCTGTCAAAGTCACATTTGGACTTTCTGTTCCACTCCTGTTGGTGTGTTCATTGTGCCAGGATATCAGTGGGAATGTAATAAACTCTAAAGATCTTTAGAATTGTAATTTTTTTTTTTTTCTGATAAAATAAATTCTGTTGGGGATCATTTTACTGTAAAGGTCCAGAATAAAAAATAAATAAAAAAAAAGAACAAATGCAAACCTGTGAAAACTCATGAGGGTAATTTTTTTAAAGGACTGAGGAACAATATTA